>VXBC01012189.1:0-60566 GCA_013399945.1 Ploceus nigricollis | reverse complement strand
ATAATAAAAATAAAAATTATTTCTTTAATGAATTAACAAAGTCAATTTAGTCGTACTGATTGTTATGGAAGTGGTATGACTTCCATAGAAAGAATGGATGAACTAGATATGATTATGCAGTTTGGAAAAAAGATGATACTAAAGCTCTGTATAGCACAAAAGACATAGGAAGAAGAGATTAGAATGAAATTAGAATAATCTTTTGCAGTGCAAGAGCTGGAAGGTATCAATTGATAGTGGGGGACAATTCCAAGAGATACAATTAAGGTGACCATCATGCAGCTGAGGGCTGACTTTACAGCTCTATGCCAAAGCATGCTGAGGTAGCTAAGCAAGGAGTCAGGGGAACAGGGGATACAGGGGAATTAATGGAGTAAGTGCAGGTATTTACTGAATATACACATTATACATCCAGCTTCCGTGTTTGCCCAGTTCTCACATATTTCTGTAGGTGCGCTTTTATTTTTGCCAGAGAAAACTGAACGCTTGATAGAAAAAATCCTTTTTGATTGGTGGCCATGTGCTTTATTCAGTATTCAAATCCTTGGTCTACAACAAGCTTTTGCAAATAAGTGTTGAATGCCAAACATAAAAATATGAACATTTTCTGTCTTTACTATGGTAACATATATTTAAACTAGGCAATCCTGAAGGTAGAACTGTCAGCCAATGAGTTGAGCAATGATTAGAACATTCAAATACACCTTAAACCAGGAAAAGTTGAGAACAAACCCTTTTTGGTAGAGCTAGAGCAAAATGAAATCACTTTTGTATCTGCATTTCTGGTCTTAAGATGACCAGAAATCTGAAGCTACATATGAACTTTCAGGTCATAGAAAGCATCCGTGTAATTCTCATTTCAGTCACTGGGGCATATAAACTATACTCCTGTATCTGAAAATAAAACAATTCAACCACTGTAATTTGCAAGAAGTTTATTCCTAACCCACTTGAAGGAGGAAATGACATTTCTGTGTGTTCCACAAAGGAAACAGTTATTGAGGTCTTCAAATAGTTAATATACTGGTGTTAAAACAAATGGAGTATAATGAGAATTAGTTAGTAAGAAGTTAGTCCGCAGTTTTCTAACTTTGTTTCACAAAACATGGAAAAGTTTTACGTTTAAAAACAAACTGTATACACTTTCAGCTCTAGGCATTTTATGGCTCTCCCAGTTATGTGTAGGTGTTAGGAGTTCTGTGTGTTGGCTTTTGTTGGAACAAAATATTTATAATTCATAAATGTATGAATCATAACATTTATATGGCACTTCTGGAACAGATGCCACCAAAATCTTAATTAAATATAAAAGCCTACAATTAAAACGCAAAACCAAATGAATAAACTTTAAAGAATTATTTAAAATCCTGCAACTGAGAACCTTAGAAATAAAAATGGAATGTGACATGAATATCACACAAATATGTTACATGAAAAATACAGTCTCATGATAGGCAGACAAATGTATTATAAGAGCAATTATTATGCAACATCTTATATTTTAAAGCACTCTACAGCACTTTACAAATTGTCTCTGAATAGATGGGAACCATTTCAAATTCTATTAAAATGCATGTCATAATATATGTTTTTTATTTGCCAACTCCTTTAGTGGCAATTATTTATGATACTCTATAGCATACTAGTGAATGCAATCTACCATATTTCTGAAAAATGAGACATCAAGGCACCATCTGCTATTGAATACCTACTGTAGAGTAGGGAGATACATCCAATTATCCCCATAATTATAACTCAGGCACTTTAGCATAAGGTAGAATATCAAGGTCTTCTAATTAATTTGTTTCAAAAAACATATCTGAGGAGCTAATGTGGGCTGATTTAGCCTAACAGCTTCAAATGAGCAGATTCTTAACCCCTAAAACCAATATGAATAAAGGGATTAAAGAACAACTTCTCCTCTCTAACAAGAGCTACCCCTACATTTGTCCCAAATAGCAATGAGATATTTTTTGAGCATTCAATGTGGATCTATATATTTGTATTAGATACCCACTGGGCATTAATGAACTCATTCAGACTGAATATGTTCTCTCTTCAAATCTTTTCAACTAAAGCTTAGATAACTTTCACAAGCTTTCTGCAAGTCTCCTTATTTCCATGTATTTTCTATTTCTGTGCAAATTAACTTCCTTTTTCCAGTGCTGGTGAGGAAGCAATTAAGAAAAAAATCTATTTGAAGAGCTCTTGATAGAAAGTTTCCACGTTAATAGTGATTATCTCAATTCTCATTGATCAAGAGGCCTATTTTTCTGAAGTTTCCAGGTCACTTAAGAAGATCAAGTCTAAAATAGCAGAGATGAGTTATATACATGTGAGGTCGATATCTGTTCTATAAATTAACAGTGAGCTTTTTTTACAATGTAAAATTTGTAATTTGAAATTGAAAAAAGGGTAATGTCGACATATAAGGTACCAAGAAGAAACAAAAGTTTGAGTAGAAGTAAGCATTAACAGTGTGCCTTTCATCTCCTTCTATTTCTAACCAGATGATTGTTGCAATATTTTTGACTCAGGAAAAAGCTGTGGTGTTTTAAATTACAGCTGCAGCAAGGCTGTCTCGTAGAAATACAATGGAGGAAGACAAAGACATGCATTTCCTTGCTGAAAAAGATACAGTATGTGTCAATTTTTAAAATGAAGGGTTTTTTTAGGACATTTTGCTGTGGTTTTATGTCACTATAACTACTATCTGTGTTTCAAGTGACATTTATTACTCTTCAGAGATCTGAAAACATAGAACATTTTTGTTTCCTGACTAGCAGTTACACATGCTATATGTCATTCTCCCTGTTTTCTTGATAGTTGTTTTGAGACCAATTTGGATTTACTGAAAGATCACAGCAATACATAAAGGATTACATATTGGTGCAATAGAAAGGGAGACAAGAGGAATCATGAGGCCACATGAGTTGGGACACAAATACTTCTGGCCCATAACTTCAGTCTTGTCCAAGACAGTATAAAATGTCCCTTGACACATGTGGGGCTGCTCTGCATCTGTACTACTTCCTCTAAGTGAAGCCCACAGCCATGCTGAAGCTTAACCCCATCCTCTGTGAAGCTTTAGCAGGAAAGAACACCTATCAAGTTACCCCTGGACTAGTTTCCCTAAATGAGTAACTTGATGTTTGTATTAATTTTCATATGCTTCCTGACATGTTTAGAATTCAGGCACACAGCAAATATTCCATTATCATCTTCTCTCATTCTATCCAAATAGGATTTACTGTTACCATAATCAACTATCAGTAGAAATCAAAATGATAAAATCACACCTAAATAGCAATGGATGTCCTGTGTATTAAAAACATTCTTTTATCTTTAATCATATATCGTCTCAGTGCAAAGCAATAAGAACTAAAACAGGGGAAAATTAAAAATCAGTCTGATGCACTCTTCCCCTTCATAAGTCTTATCCTGAATGATATTTTTTAATGATTCTGTAGGTTGTCCAATGATAGAAATTGTTTATACACTCACTGCATTAACAGAGACACAAACAATGGAGAGATTAATTCTACAATAGTTGTGTTTATGATGTAAACAATATATTTTAACAGCATTGATAATGGTAGCTCAACATTTTAAACCAAATTTTATACATTACCTAGTATATTGTTAAGCATGATTCCTTGTTTACAGACAGAATAAGGAATCTATGATTTGAGCACTAGTACTCAAAACTGCAGCTCAAAACACTATGTAAGCCTAGAGCTAGAACCCTGTACAAAAGAAACATCAATAAACAGTGCAGACCTTACTCAGAATTCTGTGACTTTTGATCAAAGAAATAGGCCTATGTACAGATCCAAATCTGTATTTGAGGTAGGCGTATGGACCTTTGGCCCACACTTGAACATGCATTGGTGTGCAAGGGGGTTCTTTTTTGGTGCACATTTCTCCAGTAATTATAGCTGAGGGTTCACAGTATGAACTTGAGTACAACATGGATAAGTCTCAAAAAATTTCTCCCTTGGTATAACCCAGTGGAAGTTACATAGTAGAAAATTATGTAGGCTTACTACGTAGAATTTCAGGATTGCTGAGGTTAAAAGTACCTTGTGAAGCCATCCAGTTCAAGCTTTAGGAATCTGTCCTTCACAAATTTTATTTAGATGAAATTAGTGGCATCTTGTTTCAAATTTACTAGTTGCTTTATGACAATTTTAAGCACTATATTCAAAGAAACATACTGTGCCAGAGATAAAATAAAATGGAGCTGCTCAGCTCTAACTGTGTATTATCCTGTGTCCAGTTGAAATATTGCAATGCAATGGTATTAGACTTTCAGCACAACATCCTACTTAAGGTTGTTGAAATCAATACTTTTAGTTAGCCTCTACCACTGATGCAATGGCTCATAGATGACAGAGTATAGGCACAAAACACTGAGCCAGTTTTATCAAAAGATTTGTAAACTTTTACAAAACTTTCATCAGGTGTCAGCAGAGAAAAAGTATTCAAGTGTCTTAAATGACTGTGGGTGACCATGAGATGGTGGAACTCAGGAAGTAGGCAGACTTCTCTATATGTACTCATATAGAGATAGACACTCAAGAAAATTAAATTATTCCTTTTAAGTAAGAGAAAAAGTGTATAGAGGATTATCTCTCTCCTCTTTAGTCTAGCCACCACATGATTCTTTTAACACATTTTGTTATAGTATATAAGGCAAAGGGAACATTGCCTATACAAATTCCACTCTAAAGAACTGTCTAAGCATTTTGATTCATATGAAAATGTAATGCTGTCCCAAAGATTGAGGTCAGTTGAAGGATTTTCCCAGCATTTGTGAAGTGCACTTCCAATAAACAAAAATAGGCTTTCTGTTAAATCTTTAGTTCTCGACAGAAAATGCATGCTCAGCTATTCAAGGAAAAAAGTTTATTCTCTCACCTCTGTTCTATTTTCACTGCTGACCTTTTCACCTTCTTTCTCTGCTTCCTTCTTTCTCCTCCCTTCGTAACTTGCAGTACAGAATCTGATTGTATTACTGACTGTATGTAAATATTCAATTGTTTTATATTACATGGAACAATCACCGACCTGTCCAAGCATTAAATGTGATTAACCAATTAGCTGCTGGTAGAAGATAGAAAGGCACAAGCAACTACCACCCTGACATGGTGTCAAACACCTCTTGCAACTACATGTCTACATTGAGTATGTTATTACAAACAGTTTAAAAGTGCACCCATTTCAACAGCTTAGTACTGCTAAATACTGAACCAGCTTTAAGGCAAAACTTCTATCAAGAACATATGTTGAAGGTAAATATTTGCTCCACGTCACAAGCACAGGAAATATACTTTAAACAGTGTCCTAATCTCATTAAGCACTGTGAAAAACTATGCACCAATGGAAAGGGCACCTATAAAGCCCCATTAGTGGTATTTGAGGAGTGCAAGTGCAAGGGGAGCAGATCATATTTGATCATTGCCCTGAGTTCTCAGATGCACTGGTGCTGCCGAGCCTCATGTCATCTGTACCAGCCCCAGCTAGCACAATAACCATCTAAGATTCAGGAATAACTGTAGGAATTATGACAGCAAGACCTTATTTAAATTAAATTAAATGCAGAAATCACTTTAAAAGATGTCATTGCATCACTTACAGTACAGAATCAAGGACTGTCTGGGCTTATGGGGTTCTTTGACAGAAGAAATAGGAAAAGAAGCAAACTGGGTCTTTTTCTCTAGAGAAATCATGTAGGAATAATAGAAAAGCCCTTACCTACAGTATACACATTAGGACATATTACATTAACTTTTCATACATATATATGAAGGAACAGGAAGACTTTGGAATTTGAGCTGTTACTGCTTTTCTGTGTTTCTATTGCAGAGGCTCCTAAAACCAAGAGAAAATATGATGGCATAAAATAACATTAAGAGTTTGCCAGTTTTAGTGGTGCCTTTTATTATGCAGTACATCCAAAAGAGGTTGAAATTTTCCATGAGAAATAATAGCAGCCTTGTTACAGGAATAAAATAAAATTAGTTCAGTGAGCAATCTCTCTCTCCTAAGAATATTCATGAACAAAAGTAATTTATCTGTACCATCCTGTTCTGAGCAGGTGGAGATCAGACAAAGAAGCAAATGTATTATCATGTAATCATATAGTACTTCACTTACCACAGATTGTGATAAGCAAATTGCTGGTAATTACACATGCTCTGATCCCACCTGTTGCAGAGAAAGGAGCTTTCTAGACTAGATACACATCTTGCTAAAACAGCCTCTTACTGCAAAAGGTATGGCTGACCTGCTGGCAATACATTGCTACCACCAGGATTATCTCATTCCCATCTGGCATTCTCTTTAGGGTGGACAACGAGTAGGCAACATTTCTTATACACTCCTGGTGCAAAGCCATTGTGTATGTCCTTTAAAGATGGGAGAAGTTTTTCAGCCCTGGAGCATGAAACAGATTTTTTGAGGTACCCTTAATATGAATATATGGCTTTATAATGGCAGTCTAGGTTTTTTTTGTGAATATTTAGTGCAATTAAAATACAGGAGCTATACACTGAAATAATGAAAATAAAATTTCAGTGAGATGTAACTCCAATTGAATTATTTTCCCCAAAGATTTTGCATCTTAAAGAGCTCCCCATTTTTAGTAAGCAATGTTGAAAATGCTGCAAAAGTACCCAGACATTATAACAGAACTGGTAGCCATCTTAAGCTACAGTTACTCTACAACAGATGAGAGTTGGATCAAAATGAGAATGAGAAGGTTATACCTCTGAAAATGTCCTTAGCTTTGCCAGGAACTACTTAGTGAAGGTCAAATATAGATGTTCTTATATATATTTCGATAAGAGAAATAAAGCATGGAAATAAATATAGTATTTTAGGTACCCTCTTTCAATCTCACAATTGATCTTTCACTTTTTCTTTTTCTCCTTAGTTCATACCAGAAAAACTATCGAAAAACTATCAAGGCAGGGTATAGTAAAAGTTTTTAAACCAATTTACAATAATTAAATTGATAATATTTTTGTGCTTTTTCTCTGTGATTTGGTGACTAAAAATTTTAGTGGCAAAAAGAAATATCACCTGTAACAATAGAATTTTATATTCAGTTACTTCCATTCCTAACAGAAATATCTCTGTCTACGAGTACCTAAAGAGGGAAAACAATGAAATTAAAAAACTTTATAACACTGGACAGGAATTCTCATTCTCTTTCCTACAGAAACTAACAAGCTTTTTCTCACGTTTTACAAAATTTGGAAGTAGGCAGTGAGCTGGCAGGGGCTCTTGGTGAAGATTTAAACTTTTTCTGTTTGAGGGCATTGACAGAAACCATTCAAGGGAAAATAGGTTCAGGTTCCCTGGAGTTCACTAAAGGCGAGGCCTTCGACCTCTTGTGCACCACTTTCAGGGAAAGGAGAGCTCTCATCTATAGGAAATGTTGTAACTTCAATTAACTGAGAACATAAGTGCTTGTTTGTCAGATTGATGATGCGTTTGAAGGAAAAAACTTTGATAAAAACTATGTTTGCCTTGCTTCAAAGGGATGAAAGGCAAAGCTATTCAGATATTTATTTTACAAAGCAGAATTGGCAATAAACAATGCGTGAAGTTTAATCATAAACATAATTAGAATTAAATTTAACTAATTAAATTAATTCTATTAATTAATTAAGTTAAATTAATTAAACTAAAGCCTAATTATGTAGAGAATGTCACTGGTTCTTTCAAAGAAAAAATAGATGACCAGCACATTTATTATTCTGTTGTCTGACAAGGTTGCTGTTCTAAATTTGCATGTTGCACACATCATAGAACTTTCCCAAAATTTATAATATTTGCAAATTCTAGTAAAAGTGTGTTCCATGAGTTGCTGGAGTTTTTTTTTTTCCTGGGGTTTTGGTTTTTTTAAATTTGTTTGTTTGTTTGTTTGTTTGGGGTTTTTTGTTTTGTTTTGTTTTGTTTTGGTTTGGGTTTTTTTGTTACAGCTTTTGTTGTTGTCTATTACTTTTGAAGGATAGAACATATTTGAGTTACTACTGTAGTACTCACAAGAAAAATTAACAAATAGAAGAATGGAAAATTAATCTAGAGTGGCTGGAAACGTTGCAAGCTTGTTATTCTACGTAAGCCTCTAGAATGGGAATAAGTAGTAATTAAAATGCCCCCCTAGACAGCCACTAGGAATGAGAATTATAGTGAGCCAAGGCTTGAGGTGGCACAATTAAAAGAATGCATTTAATAGTTAGGAATTATGGAGACCAATTATGGTCTCCATCCCAAAAGCGGTACATGTTCATTCAGAAAACTGCATTATAATCATGTGATCTAACATTATATTATAATACAAACCTAAAAGAGAGCTTTTGAAATTACTGCTAGGTTTTCCCTCAGACATTCTTCTGTTCAGCCTCATTGAAGGTCCTGCTTCCCTCAGTCAAATGGTTTTGTTTGGACCAAATTATATCTATTACCTGACATGCTTTAGATGTCATCTCTTCACAGGATATGGATGTCCCCATTGCAAGTCAGGCAATGTGAAGGGACTTTTGCTTTTTATTCCTTTATTTTTAAAAAATAAAAGAAATCACATTATCACATTTAAAGTGTACTTCCAAAAACATTTCAGAAGTCTCTTTTCAGATGAGATGAACCATGCCCCAGATGTGCCTATTATTATCTTCTCCAAGGGATAGAAAAAGCACAAATGGAGACACTAAAAATACAGCTAGATTAGATAAACCTCTCTTGAAAAATGTTACAGACTATTTGAGCATGACAGCACATGAAGTACAGATATTTCGTGGAAGGGACATAAAAAACATGGATTAAAAGGGAATTATGTTTTTATCATGTAGATATAATGTTCAATTTTTTCTATTATTTTTTAATCCATTTAGATTTATTTTCCTTGATATGCGTATTTTTTACCCCAATGCTAATGCACTGTCACAATGGTGTTCATCCTGAGGCTAGGCTCTAAATAACAAATCATGTGTTTTTTTGCAAAAAAGCTGTTAGAAGAAAGGAACAATAACCTGGGTGTCTGTATATAATTCAAATTTTGTAATGAAAAGATAACCATTTCAAAGTAAGCTCAGAAAGTGACCTACTGCTGTATATTTTAAGTTCTGAGGAAACTATAGTTGCCATAGTACTCTGTTGTGTAATCCTTGGTGTGAAAATTGCTGAATTTTCAGTTAAAGTTGACAGAGATTACTGTGGTCAGTAATCTGACCATAGAGTATTGAGATAACAAAACTATATACAGTCTTCAAATGGAAATCTCAATAGAATATATTAGGGTTAAGAATCTGAGAAAAGGGAGGAAATAATTTTTTTCTATTACAAATAAAGGAATGAAAAAAATGCATTAAATACATTGCATATCTGGTGTCTTATTGAAAATGTCATTGCCAGCATAGCTTTTTTGGACAAAAGAGAACAATCAAGTACATTTTGCAAGATAAGAAACTGATTGGGATAATTTTATGCTTTCACTACAGGCTTACTTCAGTGCACATCTCAATGGTCCTTTACTGATTGAGAACATGTGTCATCTACTTTCCACAGACCACAAAAATATTTGACTTCTGTCTAACATGCTAATAGCTGAAGATCAGATGAGGAAAAAAAAGTGTTGCCGACTATATCATATCAGTACGTAATAACTAGAAATTTCAGCTGAGATGCAGGGTACATTTTTCATGCTGCAATGGAAAGGTACAAACTTGCATAGAAACATCAGGTCTTTTTAAAATGCTAGTCTTTGAGAAAATATTTCTCACAGGCTTCTAGTGGCAAGGATTATGGAATAGTTTGATTTATCAACATGTGCAGTCAGGTAGTGCTGTGTAGAGAGAAACTTTAATGCAGTGAGAAATAGCCACGTGTGGAGCCATAAGTACTGGGAGGTGTGCTCCTGCAGTGTGTAACATCAAACTCTTACTTCTGAAAATATTTTCTTTTCTTTCTGGTGGTTACATGATTTTTGAGGACAAATCAGACAGGATGCATAGCTTCTGCCATCTGCCCTTTGGTTTAAAAGTGTGTTCTTATAGTGCTTAAAACAATAAGGGTGCTTGAATGGGTTAGACATATCTATGAAAAGCAACTCAGTAACTTTACTATCCATGTTGTAAGTTTCACAAAAACAAGCATTTACCACATTTTCAGCCTGGAAAACCTGATTGATACTATATTAAGAAAAAGCAGAACTGTTAAAAATAAGTTCACGCTGAGTGGCTTTTCCACTTCCAAAATTATTACAGTGCCCACCTAACTTAAATTTCAACTGTTTGAATGCAGAGCTCACCCAGAACCTTGGCAAATAAAATGATTCAAAAACTAGACATTAAATAATTTCATGTTGTTCTAGGGATCACTAGACAGTTGCAGAATAAAATGATGCCTTTGAGTGGAAGCATCTGTAATTGATGAGAACTCCATCAATTTTTGTGAGTACGCTAGACAACATCAGTTTCATTTGTTCTTTTAAAATGGTCCTTGATTGTTAGTGATTATTAGCAGTACCATGATATATGCTTACAGCTTTTCAAAGTAGAACTTTATGATTAAATGTCAGAGAAATCTTGATATATGTATAGCACATTAACTTGAATTACCATGTTAATTTTTTTAAATCATTCTAAACAAATCAAAAAAACCTTTTTAGTCTGTATAGCCTAGTGCCATAATCAGAGTAATTTACCTTCATCCATAAGCTGTCAGCTGTTCCTATATATTCACTAAGGCCTAATAAGTGTCACTCAGCACTATCAGACTTGCTATTAGGAAAACAGAATGATGAATATGCAAACTGTGCAACAGTTTTTACCACATAAAGATTGTACTCACTTTTGTTGCTTGTTTGTTTGTTTTTTGTTAGGAACTAACTAATAATGTGTATACACTCAGTATTAATTTCTCTATTTGCCATGTACAATAGCCCATAGGAAAACAGCATGTAGTAATGAAAATTACTAAAATTGTGATAAAGTGTTTCATGCTATCTTTGGATGATTGGGGCTAATGACTTTTGCAGTAGAACACAGAAACTGGAGTCCTATCATTCAACCAGTTTATCTTCAAGAAAGATGAAGACCTCTGTGTTTCAATCCTGGTACATGTAAACACTTGAGAACTTCCTAGGGAAAACTGTTGGCTGAACACTGTCTCTGACACAGCAGGGCACACTGAGACCAAAAATGTGTAGTGTGCCACTACAGAAGCACTGACAACTGAAGGAAAAACACAGTCTTGACTCTCTAGAAACCAGATAATTAGTGTAGGTGCATGTTCAATTTTACCTTTATATTTAGTGGATGAGTAACTAATGATCAGATGAAACTTTGTCTCAGACTCCATTTCTTTTAAGAGGAAAGAAACCCAAGCCTTTCATGTTTTTCCTCTCATCTGTAGGATCTGGTTGACCTCTATATCTTAAAAAGTGAAAATGTTCAGAAACCCCATACTTTCTAGCTAAAAATACCTTTACATGAAGAAGAAAGTCATTGTGTGCTCACTGACACACAGTGAAGCACACAGGGATGTGTCAACTTAAATTAATCCTGGGTCCATATTTATGAACTGAACAATAGGCAGAACTAATTATGAAAGTTATATTTACTGGTATGTAACACAGCCCTAACACTGAAAGATAGGACTTTTTAGCTCAAGTCTCAAACCATTACTTCCCTGGAAGCTCTGTTGGTCAGAATTCACTGGGAAATTATATGTTCCCAAAATATGCCACCAAATATGCATCTTACCAAACACTGAGGCTGTAAGGAAAGAGCTACAAGAGGTGTATGTTTGTACACACACGCTGTACGTAAGCAATTAGGACATTCCTATGAGCTGGCTTGTTTTAGAGCCTTCTACATCTGCTGGATCTGGAAATTGATCATTTTACTCTCTGAAGCTTATACATATCACAAAAGAGCATACACATAGGAACCACCCTTCCTGTACACTCAGCTGAGAAAACTAAATGATGATGAAGCCAATGAACCTTTGGCTAACATGTGGTGGGGAAAAGGAAGCATTGGTGCTTATAGATGGAAAAGATGGTCCTAGAAGTGAGCAGTTTATGGACAAAGTTGACTCTGAGGAGTATTAAACTTTAAAGTTTTAAATGCAGCATTTGACTAGTCTTTAATCTAACAGCACAATCCAACCTATCTGCAATAATTCTACCTATCCACAAGGTCAGCATTGAGTGTGTACCTAAACTGAATGCAACCCTATGCATTTCTACATTAAATCCAGCTGTTATTAAATAAATCATGAGAACACTTGCTGGTTAGCTTATATATTAGGAAAAATGTGATATATGTACTCCTATTAAGTGTTCTATAGACTAAACATTTTCATAAGTCAGTAAAATAATTCAATAAAAATTTTGTATAACAAGTTTATCAGCCTTTGAATAAACTGTTATATTATTTCAGTTGTTTTTTTCTCTCAAGAGAGTTAAGAGTAACCACTGGAAGAACCATAGAGGTGAGGTCCCTCTAAAAACTGAGTTTGGTACATTCCCAGAATTATAACTCAGATACAACAAGTAATGCAAAATTTGGGCTTAGACTTTTCTGTACAATTTGGCATTGACATCGTTCTCCAATCTGTGTATCTATAAAATATATTACATTCAGGAATTAGAATGGATCAATCTGTAATTCATAAGACCACTCAATTTAGAAATATCTCTCTATATACACTTAAGCTTCACTCCTCTTTCTAGGATTTGACTATTAAATAACTTCAATCATACAAAGTAAAGAATAAACATTCATGAATGTTTAATGATTAAAACAAAAATTCTGGTTTTGAGTAAATACAGAGAGAAGGGTTTTTTTCACTGAAAGTCCAAAGGTCTTTTAAGTTACTCATATTTGTATGAGTGTCCCCTTCAAAAACTACAATAAAAATTTGACATTCTATATCAGTATTTGACTAAAATTTCTTCAGTGACGTCTACGTGGCATGAAGTATCAATAAAACTTAAAAATGGGGTATAAAAATTAAAGGATTTGTCTGTTTTTATATAACAGGCATGTCTCCTGTAACTTAAAACTCCTGGTTGCTGGTGTCTCCAACCCAATAATTCAGTGTAATTAAAAAAAAATAGTCTTTCCATGCATCTCTCACTGCAGTTCTAAGTGGATCTTTCATACAATTTTGCTCTTTAGGACTTAATGCAAAAGCTTGTTTCCCTTCAGCAGTCTCAACTAATCCTGAGGAATAAGGACCTTATACCATATTTGGCTAAAAAAAAAAAAAAAAAAAAAAGGAATTCTTCAAATATGTAGGGTACCTATTTGCTCTTCCTTTGTCCCTTTATAAAATTTCCCTTATAAGTAAGTGCTGATGTAGTCTTCTAAATGCTGGTGTAGTCCTATTAGCATAATCCCAAAGGTATACAGGAATAAACTAGTTCAAGGCCAATCTGTTCCTCAAGATATTTCTAATTGGTGAAAAAATTTGGTGTTAGGCTTTCCCAACATTACTATTAAGTCATTCCAGTCCTTCTTTTTAAATTCAGTTTTTTCTTATTTATGTTGGTACCACAATGTCTTTGGACCCTGTGTGCATGGAAATAAAACTTTCCTTTTCAAAAGCTGATTGGTCTGATTCTAATCTAATTTGAGAGATATGAAGCCAGTACAATTCCAACAAACAACTGATATCTGAATTAGGCCTGAAAGGAAGGAAAAAAAATCAACATTTAAACTTAGTTCCATAAAGAGATTCCTAAAGAGATTCCCTAAAGAGATTAATTTAAACTCATATTTTTATAATCACAGAGTTGAACGGTTTCTGTTGTTAAGCTTAAAGAACCTGGTCATACTAACAGCAAGGACAAGTGGTGCTGACTAGAGACAAAAAGCAGCAGCCAAACTAGTTATCCAAACTTCAATAAAATTTCAGCATGGTTTAGTAAAAGATGGAAAGATAAAGATCTAAATGACATTCAGGTAAGCTATTTCATCTTTTTGCTCTTTGCAATGTTTTTGAACCATTTAGAAGGGAATCCACTGTCAGTGTAAATTCCTTTTCACTAGAATTCTGCAATACCAAAAGGTCAGATTTTTAAATTATTCTCACTCTATATCAGTGCAAGATTAGTCTTTATTGTACTAAATGAAGTGAACATTCCAGCATTCTTATCAGATTTGAATAAGGCAGATGTTGATGGGATTGAGGGTTTAAAAACATTTAAGTGAATTACTTTTCAAGGATAGCCAGTTTTTTCATCAGTTTGCTGGACATTAACCTTGGACTGTAAATTTAAGCTGCTTATACACTTTTACAGACACATCAGCATTAGATCATTTCTGCTTTGTCTCTGAGGTTAGCAGATTAATTACAGGCTACATATTCAAGTGAGTAAGCTACAGCCTTACCAGTCTTCTGATGAATCAGAAATAGAAGGCAAAAGGTGAAGGTCCACTGCCTGCCTGCCAGGCTCTAGAATGCAGCACAGTAGTTCTGCACTTTGCAGGCTGAACTAAAAAGGGCTGCAATTGGATCAGACAACGAGCTTCATGTTAATGAAGTAGGCTATTTAACACCAAACCTGATTCACTACACTCTCTAACTCAAACTGCACACTCCTCAGTGGAAGGATTTTATTCTTCCTGTACTACCACTGATAATATGCAGAAAGCCAACTTAGTAGTTTTCTGGATAGCTGGATTTTTCTCTGGCTTGTTTTACAGCCATATCTACATGGCACAAGTACAGATACAGGAAGTTACCTAGACTAGTAAATACTTCTGACCTTATATCAAATTAAATTAAAGCTTGATTTCTTTATCAAAATTTCTGTATCTACAGCAACAAAAGGAGATTGCTTTTCTGATTAGGAAATTTGTTTGTTTCATTCTTTTCAAAGTGTTCTTACCTGCTTACTTTCTCCTATCTTGGCAATAATACAGTTGACATGATGCACTACTCATATGAGAATGATACTTTGCTTGCTATATCATACTTGCAGTCCTCTGGGTCTCCTATTTCAGCTCTCACTTTATCAGGTCTTACAGAGGTTTGATTTCTTTGTTTTATATTTGACTTCTGTACTTGAGAAGAGTGCTAGGTTGATAGCCCTGGAGAATTGAGTCCTTTGTTCATCCACAGAGCAATTTATTTCAAGCTCAGTTGAAGACATAACCTGAGAGATTGGAAGGCAGTATTAACTCTTGCCCACCATTTATTTGAAAGGTAGGACTATCCAGCACAAGAATACTGCAAGCTTTGTGTGGCTTGCAAAGAAGTCACACAAAATAGTGCTTTCCAAAATTTACCATAACTTTTAGTGATAGATAGGATCCCCCTTCCTTACCTGCTTGCTATGTTTGAACTGTCCTCCTTGGCTTCTTGTCATTGTGAGAAGTTAAAACACTTGTCCTGTTTCATCAGGAGCTTGGTTCAGTTCACAGAACTTCACCCACTCCAGTCCCCAAGAAAAGAAGGACACAGAAATAAAAAAAACATTTCCTGAAGTTTCACTGAAAATTAGCCAGCGTAATATGAACCTGCTTCACCTAACATCCCCAATGGCAAATGAATTTATTTCGCTGGTCCATGCTCATTTTCATAAAGTCAGTTTCCCCTTTATAACCATAGAATGGTTTGGCTTGAAAGGGACTTTCAAGATCATCTTGTTCCAACCCCCCAGGGGCAGGGACACCTTTCACTAGACCAGGTTGCTCAAATCCCCATTCAACCTGGCCTTGAACACTTCATCGAATCATAGAATCAGTAAGATTGGAAAAGACATCCAAGATCATGAAGTCCAATTTTTTAACTACTACCACCATGCCCACTAAACTATATTGTGAAATGCCACATCCTGATTTTGGAGGTCTTCCAGGGATGGAGTAGACAGACCTGAGAAGCGCTGCAAACTTGTCACAATTGCTCTGTGCTGACTTTAATACTTTGGGCTATACACAATCAGTTTAATCTCTCCTGAAATGATAGTCTTTCTGAAAAGTAAAATATCTGTTTCCCTGTAAAGCTGTTTCAAAATAATTACTCAACTTTAATAATTTATAAGGCAAATCATATATACGTCACATTTCACCACTGATTTTTAAACCTGAATGCTTGGATTTTCATGGTTATGATTAGACAGTTCTCCATTTTACACTTTTGTCCTATTTACCTCATAGCCCATAGTTCTATATTGCTGCAGTTGTTTCAATATGCAATGTGTTACCAACTTTTAAAATAATAATTTTTGTCTAGAGAAAGCATTCCATGCACTAAGGCTTCAACTCATTGCTCCAAAGATTGACTAAATCTCAGTATTTTCAACACCATCAATACAGCACCATGACTTTTTCTCCGGTTCTTAAGCACTGAGCATAATTATCAGCCCAAGGAATTTAATATCCTCAGTACCACAGATCAAGGTTAGAACTCAGGAAAAAAATTGAATATAGTAAAAAAATCTGTACATCATCATAATCAGTCTTTTTCCAAATAGAAATAGCTTCACAGCTTAACCACAGCTTTGGAAAAGTTACCCAGAAAATTGCATGTCAGGATGATAAATCTGTCAATTTTTAAAGCTGCTTATTGTTGTGGGCATGACACCAAGAGTAAAATAAGGAAAACTTCATCCTGTATACAAGACACATATCCCACCTGACCTTCAATTATTTTATCGTGTGACTGGCTGTGTGTATTCATTTTATTCTCCTGACCATAAAGTAAGAGAAAGGAAAATAATACATGCACAATTTCCTGCATGAAAAGTTGTTTGTCTATATAATAGGCAAGGCAACACAACCTGCAGAGCCAGCACTCAGTATATAAATAATATTCTAACTGTCAAGCCCTAACTGTCATGCTCTCTGTGTAAAAGCACTGAAGACTTGAAATCTCAGTCATTGGCTAAATACAGTTGTGATTGGGGCAACAGATTTCACTGCTACTGAAAAAGAGTTGCTGAGTGGTGAACAGAAGGATGTCTTTAAAAGTATTGTTAGATTGCCTGCAGCTGCAAACGAGACTGACAATAGATCCCAAGGAAAGGAGATTGGGTCCTGATGCATTGTTTCAAGTTCTGGTTCTAGGTGGCCTATTCCAGAACTGCAGATATCAAACAGCAGGTTTAGAAGGAGTTTGACAGTCATATTTTTATTTGATTTTTACCTGATGAGAAAGGTCCAGTTAGAAAGAGTGAGTCTCAGTGTGCCAAAGGCCAATTTGTTCTATATTATTTACTGGCTCAAAGAGATTAAAAAACAATTCCATCTCAGAGAGGAAATCTCCTTATTTACATTATGACTAGTGACAGCACTTGGAACTTCTTTCAGTTGGTGGAAACTCTGCTAAATATTATGCCTATTTTTATAAAACATTACAAATCCTCTTCCATAGTTGTCCTAAATATCAACTAAATATCAACATCCCTATTCCAAACATAATATTTGTACCTCCCCCCTACCCATTTATAGCTTATTTGCTGCTAAATAGAGATCATCCCAAAGCCATCAAACACTTAAAAAACTCAAGACCAAGTTGTGTAAACATGATGCATAAGAAATTCTTCTATAGAGAACAATTTCAAACACATGTCTCCAGTGAATATAAATCCTAAGCTTTAAAAAATATTGAGCCAATACTAGAACAACCATAACTTGTGAAAGACAGATTATTGTCCCTTCAAAATGTGGATCATCGTTATCGCTCCTCTTTTGCATTTGCACTAGAACCATCCTACCAGATTTTATGTATATGGTTAACTTCAGCTGCTTTAATGAATATTTCCACTGAATTACATAGAATTTGCAACCACTAAAGTCAGTAGTCAAAAAAACCCAAAAAAACAAAAACAAAACCAAAAACAACAAAATTAAAAAAAACCAAACAAAACAAAAAAAATTAAGAAAAAACAATGCTTAGAAGAGATAAAATGTCAGGGAAAAAAAACCTCAAAACCATTTTCAGCCATAAAATATGCTTTGAAAACTGCCAAATCACTCTGAACTTGTAGAAATTGAATAACACGCCAACTGAAAATTTTATAATATTCCCAGACTTTCTCAGGGAACTGCTACCTGGACAGAACTTGAACTTCGTCATTCACCAGCCTCACCCACCCCTGCCTCCAGTGAACTCACAGTGCTTAGATGTTTTTATGCTCTATTACAACTGCTAAAGTTTTTCTAAGCCAGTAAAATCAGTCTCAATGGAATTTTTATTTTTCATAAAATCATAGAGTAGTTGTGTTGAATGGGAGATTTAAAGATCATCTAGTTCAACCCCTCTCCAATGAACAGGGACATCTTCAGCTAGATCATGTTGTCCCGAGCCCTGTCCAACCTGACCTTGAATGTTTCCAGAGGTGGGATTTCTTCTGCCTCTTTGACTATGGTCACACTGTGACAGTGTTTCACCTCCCTCACTGTAAAAAAGTTCTTCAGTGGCCACTCAAATTGTAATTTCCAAGGAATTAAAGAAAAACTTAAGGCATAAAATAGGAGCTTTTAAAAAGTTTAGGAATTATTTTATTTGCTAAACACCAGTTAGACAAAAACAACGTTTGCAATTCTTTCTTTCTCAAATTCCTAACATCCATGTGGCAAAATCTAGAGAATACTGATGTGGAAAGGAGATGGAAAAAAAAATTTATGGCATCTTTAGCTATGAGTTATTTTCCAGATAGAAAGATGCAAGTGAATCCAGAACAAGCTGAAGAGTTAAGATGAAGCAGAATATTTTTTGCATAAAATAAATAGAATTTGCAGATCAATGTTTGAAAAGCATTAATTATAAGTCTTATCAGGACTTCATTTTAGATTTCATGAAGGTAATGAGTGTACCTCTCTTGCTACTAATTATATATTCTGATTATCCTCTTTCATTCTGTTTGCAGGTGGCAGGGAAGTATGCCTGGCTTCTCTTCCTTGAGATTTTATTTCATATTATTTTACTGACTGACATACGTTAAAACTGTTTTAATTATATTTTTATTCTTAATCCTTCTTGATGCATGATTCAGACATTTCTTAATTATTAAGTGATAATTTTTCTTTTCCGTATACGATCTGAATTTTGGCTGTGGCTCAGATGTCACTGCACTATCAAACACAGTTCAGGGAACTAAATTGGTCCTTTGATTCATTTGAACAGCCATAGAAACTATATTCATATGATTTCAGAATCCTGAATATTTGCAAATATAGATTAAAAAGTAATCACTCTTCGCCCTGACCTGCGACCGCAGAGACAGAATCCGGCCGACGGGCAAGATGGAAACCGTGACCAACCTGAAAGGCATCAAGTGGGTGAATCGCGGAGTGATGACTCGGATGCAGACGACACGAGTGACGACTCTGATGATTCCTTCACGAATGGACACTGAACCTTGTTCAATTTTCCTTTTTTCACATTGTTCATTTTTCTTTTTATTTTTTTTTCTTTTTATTAAACTTAGAAGGGTGAGATGTTGCCTTGATTTTTTAAGATCTTCTAGCCTTCTGATGTTTTCATTCTTTTTGCAAACTTTCCCACACACTTTCTGTAAACAACTCAATTGTTTTGCATTCCTTCATGGAGGTGGAGAAAGTTGATGGATTGGTAAGCTGTCCAGTGTCATTGGAGAGGTGGCCCTTTCACCCTCCAATCCACTGTCACTTTTGAAAGACTATAAATACTGGAGTCAGAAAAATAAAGTCTCTCTTTTCACCTTTCAGCTGCAGCGTCCACGTGTGTGTTTTCTCGTGTAGCGACAATCACTAAGTTAGTACTTGTGGTGAAAACATCACAGAAACAATGTATTTTGAATCATGCTATATTTTGAGTGAAATCATGTGCTTAGGAATCATAGCTTAAAAATTTGGATCAAGTAATGAAGGTTCATGCCAATTTCTCATGGTTGTTGTAATGGCACAGCAAGCTTTTCAGATGGGAGATAGTCCCAGAAGCCCCACTGAATCCATTACAAATGTTGCAGACGAGATGCACTGAGCCAGTTATTTTAGTTAGGAAAAGGATATTTTAGATGAGTTAAAAAGATGCATACAGCCTTCTGAAGCAGTTTGTATCAATAAGAACCTGGTAGGGAAATTCTTGATGTTGGATCATTAATTTCATCTCCCCATAAATGCAGACATATTTTCAATGTTTTTCTAGTGTTATTTTAGTGAATCATTTGATGAAATATGCATCAATTACTTTGGTAATATTTTACATTCCACTATCAACATTAAGGCACGTTTTCCTTGCATTGCATATAGTTCTTCCTCACCATTATCTTTAGTTCAACACCAGTAGAACCTAAGCAGCTGCTTTTTGTTCAGAATGCAGATCTTTAGCCTATATTCTGGTTTAGTAGGACTCTGCATCTTGATAGATCGAGGTACGTGCTCCTTGCTTCCTCCTTCCATGATTATTCTTGTAGCTGCTGTGACAGTCTGATTTCAGGTGACCCATTGGCTGCCCGGATACAAAAATAACACTTCGTCAGAGGTAGCAGAACAGGTTCACAGTAATGAAATTCTCTGCCACATGCATCAACTCAAATGCCTGTTGTTCTGGGAGCCTGTCTTTTCTTCAGAGATATCTTTATCCCCAGGTGAGACCCAGGCCTTCCAGAGGCTTTTCCAGAGCTCTCCACTCCCATCTGAACAGACATGGTGGTGGGACAGGTTATCCTTCTGAGTTGTCAAGCTGTATCAGTAACCTCTACTTATCTCAAGAGAAGGCTTTGACATGGCAACCATCATCTCCTTGCACAGGAGTCCTGTGTACATAAAGAAATCCACTTGCTCCTGAACTCCACAGCAACCTTACCTTTTCTACACCCTCCATCCTATTCCCACGTGCCACTCTGAACTTTCTGGAGAGTCTTTTCTTCAACATCTTTCCCAGAGCTTTATTTTCTTTCCCAAGACAACCCCACAGTTCAGAGTTGGGCAAAACCTTTTCTTTCAGGATTTCTCAGAACTGTAACTCTGATTCTGAGAGTGATCCCTGAACTCCCAGAATGAAGGGGAGTCATATACTGGAAAAGTTTAGAAGGGAAAAATAGCTCTACTGCAGTCTTCAAGCACATTTCTTCACAGCTTCATTTGGACAAGTTAAAAACATTTTTGTATGCTTGAATTTGATTCCTCCTGATGTGTAATCATCTACAACTGCTCTTTCCTAAATTTCTTATCTGCTAATGTTTCTTAAAATGTCCAAAACAAAAAAGAACATTCCATATGCTGTCTAAGTACCTGTTTCATGGTGATTGCATTTTAAGTAGCATCCAAGAGACATCACCATTTCATAATGAGTTTTAGAAATCCTTGTATTGCCATCTGAATATGGAAAAGGAGGTAGTGTGCAAAGGCAATCATATCAGTGAATATCAACTGTGTAAAGATAGGGGTGGAATATATTGAATTACTTGCTGAAATGAAGCATAGAAATATAGAACTGGCTTTGAGAAATGTCTGACTAGTCCAATCTGTAGAAATCCTTTCCTATTTTATTGCTATCAAATGTCAGAGTTTGAAGTCAACAGCATCAGCTACATGCAGCTACATACAGCTTCATCTGAAAGGAACAAGTGGACTCAAGTGGAATCTAGAGAATCATAGAATAGATTGGGTTGGAAAGTCATCTGATCCACCCCCTCTGCAATGAGCAGGGTGTAATCTCAGTGTGTACTCAAGTGAACATATTCACAGTTCCTGCTTTTGGCAGACTTAAGCACATATTCTGAAGAAGCTAGTGAAGAACTTAGTGGTCTTGAGAAATTACAGTGTGGAAAATTCTTTTGCATTGGGCAAAAGTCATAACAGGCTTGGTCCCAAAACCCTCATGTGTACACAAACAAGCTACCCAAATATACTAGTTTTTCCCAAATATACTAGCTGTTCTAGTACATCTGTATGCTTTATCTGCATCCTTTTAGTGACCCCTTGTAACACAATTTCTCTCTAAAACAAGCTCAAAGCAATACTTGAGTTATGCTACTTTTAGAGGTTCATACACTTACTTCATAGAACTCAATTTTTTCATAGTGTATTATTTGACCAAGGGGAAACTGTCCTTTTCATTCTTGCATTACACCACAGATAACAGGTTTACTAGCAAAAAAAAAATCTCAGTCTATGGTATGACCTTTATTAGACAAGTTACTCTCTGTAAATTCAAATCACTAGAAAAAAAAATCAAAATTAAAGCATGAAACAGCATTTAAATAAATGCCAGGGAGAAATTTACCACAGAAAAGAATAATTTTGATTATATTGATTTTGTAAATTGCATAAAATTCTTGCCTCTCTCCCCTGGGAATATTTTCTACAAACAAACAATTACACAGACAGGGGGCAGACAAGGTTTTCAACAACGTTTAGAACTAACAGAGGCAATCAGGCAATTTACTGTTGTTTATTTAAGAGCTCATCAAAATCCAGACAGTTGTACTAATCTGAAATTATTTACTTAGGGTACTTCAGTCCTGTGGCCAGCACACCTCTGAATGCCACACCCAGAGAACATAACAGAGGAAGGTACCAGTGCTCTGAAGTGACAGGTATCACTTCAGGAGGAAGTTATACTGATTCATCACATCACATCTTAGAAAGATACAGGGATCACCAATGCTTACATTGAAGCCAGCAGTTTGCATTTAACGTCTTGTTTAATTTTCCAGAGTTTAACAGAAGAGCAGAAATATTTTCCTTACTTCCAGAATACTGAATCTATTCCTACATGGTGGTGACTTGGAACATGATTGGGATGCCCACCTGGCACACTCTGTGTACCATATGTGGAGCCTACTTGCATCGGCTTCTTATTTTAATTACTTTTAGGAGAGGTAAAGAGAAGCAAAGAGGTAAGTCACCGTAATCCTTTATTTAAGAGAAAATATAAGAGCTTATTACCTTATAAGGTAATTATTATTACTTTACATTACTCTTATCTGGACTCCACAAAATCAATTTTTTTTTCTCTGAAAACACATTTTCAATTAATGTTTGAGTAATTAGCAGCTTTTTCTTAAACTCTTTTAGCACCTGGGAAGCTAGTGGGAGACAAATCTTCCTTACAAATCTCTTTGTAAGGAAGCCTTCTTTCTTCTGACAATTTCTTATTTACTGCAGCTTGATTTGAAATCTGCAAACCAACCCCCAGGTGAGTAATTTCAAAGGAGAAACTGCTATTTCACTGTAATTGGTGTGGCAATAAAATATCACTCATGACATGAGCAGTTCAGACTTCTGTGACAAAATAGGACTTTTGTTTGTTTATCTGAGCAGGCTACGTTATTTATGCTGAGGGCAACAGATTGTATGGGATTGTTATAGGTTCTTCTCTTTTCTTCCATGTCATCAAATGATGGCAGTGAACAGAAAGATGTAAAGTCAGTCATGCTTTATCTGCACACAATATATGTCAGCCCCTGCAGCTGCGTCATATGCTGAGAACACATGCACTGCGAGTTTTAGACAGTACAGAAATCAGTCTTTTGTCTGGGGCAAAAAATATGTATACTGTAGATCCACTGCAGGTGGAATCACTGATAAATCCAGTTATAAAGACTGTTTGGATGACATTGAGATGTTGAGACTGTTTAGTTATAACTTAGATTAAACTCAGGTGTGATCCGGTGCATCAAATTTGTACAATGAGGACATCTTTTACAACCATGTAGCCATACATAGCACAAAGACCCATTTGCTGGTATCTCTGAACATACTATGTCCACCCTTCCCCAGCAAAAACAAACAAACAAAAAAACCCCAACCAAAAACAAAACAAAACAAAATAAAAAACCAGGAAAAAACCCAACCCAAAACCAAAAAACAATGGGTCTGACAGTTCAGTAGCAAAGGGCCTCAGAAATGAAGCAGGAATTAATGGTTAACCTTGCAATTATGAGACTTGGAAATTAGGACTAGCAAAGGTGCTGTAGAAACAATCCAATTTAAGAGACATCTCATCTAAAAATATGAAAGTATCATTCTCCTGGAAAACTGAGATTTATCCTGTAGAGCATAAGCTCTGTAAAGGAAATTATTCTGACTATACTTCTTCACCATGATTGATTTCTGCAGGCAAAGCACAGTGGAAGGTACAGGAACAATTTTTTAAACTGAAGAACACTGGTTGTTCAAGCATGGGAAAGTAATTGAAGGTAATGAAGGCTCTAGAACACATAAAAATAACCCAAACCAGTATAGCTGAGAGCAAAAAGAAATCTACTGGATCATAAACAACAATCAGTACTCAAAGGCACATGGTAAATTAATGCATTTTATCCAGAGTGTTTGGAAGGAAAGAAATTCCTCCAGCCTGACTTGTGTGCAAGAGAATTATTTGTTAGTTTCTAGACCGTGCAAAGATGAATTAGTCTGGAATAGTGACTTCAGTATCTTCATGAGGAACCATTGGAATCAGAGAGGCTTTGAGGACAAAAAAGTCTTGAAGACTCCATATAATAATAAGAATTTCTTATAATAATAAGAATTTCTTTATGGGCTCTGGAAAGAGGCTGGGTTTATACTGAGGGTAATTAGTGGCACAGCCTGGACCATGGCTGTGAGAAACTGCTGCAGGTCCCACCAGCTTCACAGAAAACTCATCACATCTGGAGAGATGCTTCTTGAGGAGAGAGCTCTGTTGGCACAAATGTGAGGAGGCATTATTGTATGTCAGAAAGCTCTTGAACATTAAATAGAAACATCTGTAAAGCTCATAATTGGGTATCTGAAGAAGGGAACATACCATGTGTTCTATCAGAGATAGCAGGACTCCAAGGATAAATGCTTATCCAGAAAAAGCACATCTTCTTCTGTCACTGCACCTGTCTTCTGGGTGGTGTGTAATCTGTTCACCTAATGCTCTGCACTTGGAACAGTTTGACATGGAGTGCCAAGTGTAAGAAAACACCTGTGTGTCCCCCATGTCAGCTTCAAGTATCCTGCAAAGCTTACTGAGATAATAGATATAGTTAAAGAAGAGTCCCAAGAAAGGAATGAGCTGGCACTTATGTCAAGTTGCCTTTTTATTTTATAAGAAACAATCCTCAATTTAGAAAATAAACTATGATGATTTTACCATTCTGTCTTCAGATCCTTACTCTCCTCAGGTCTTTTTTCATTTGCTTTAAAGTACAGTTTCTTTTTCAGTAGCGTCTGAATAAATGTTCATAAGGAAAACATTCTTACCTAGATGTAGGTGTTGGGAAAATTACATACATGCAAAATGTAATCCATGGAGATTTCAGATGTTCTTCATATATTAATCAAATTACATTATACATAGTCAAAACTGTTGTAAACACTATTTTCTGAGAAGGACGTGCACCACCAACAAAAAAGCCCCTTCAAACAGAATCAGATGTATCATTTGCCCAACAGTACATCAATAAATATTCACAAATATTACCTCCTTTGTTAGCAAATCTTACCCGCAATTTGATTGGAACAAAACTATTTTATATGCAAACAAGCAAGATTAAAAGAGAATCTAAATTACCTTTGTCAAATTCACCACTGAATTTCAGAGAACTCATAACCAGACTAGATCAACTAATCCTTAGATATAGGTCTGAAGTTGTACTTTAGATGTGTTGGGTGCAATGTTTAAAAAAGTAGTATAAGTCTATTGCAGTATATTACACAGACAGGTTCTTTTTGTCTTGCTCTAATCACCATTTCACTACCTTTGATTCTGAGGTAAACCAATGGGAAGTAATCAGTGTCATTGACCTGTTTGATTTAATCCTATTCTTCTGTGGTCTCTGAGGTTAATACCTCAGAGAAAAACTGAATAACTTTATTGACTATCATGGTATAGCACTAAAAGCCATTGAAAAAAACAACACTGGAAATAGTCTTTATGGAGACAGAACACCAGAGGATTTGCAGAAATCTGCCTACATTTCTTCAAACCAATTTTGGAACATTCTGTCACCCAATGCAGGGAGGTTTATCAGATTTAAACAGAATGAGCTAACAATATCTGCTCAGGAGTTATTAACAGAAAAACATACCCTACTGTTTAATATGCTGCAGTCCTCCTACATGTGTTTATTTCTAACGCAGATTGATAAAAATTCTTCCCTGGCACATTAAAATTTAGTAAACTTCAATATTGGCAGAGTTCAAAGCAGAACACTGGTATGATTCTGCCAGAACTTGGTTTTGAAGCACTGAGCTTTCCAAGAAGTTACAGAAATAATTTATTGTCAGTGCCCTCCCAAAGTAATTTTGCAGCCAGCAATCAAAAGACCTGAAATTCCTACCTACCATTAAAGCATGACATTAGCCATAAACCATATGCAAGCAACTTTTGAAAATCAGATTTTTTTAAGAAATTCATGCAATTATAGGATTTTGCCAAAAACAGAGCACACAAGCCTGGAAGAATGCACAGTGAATTGCAAACATAAAGGATCACAATCCAATTATGCATGTTAATGTAATACTCTCAAGGGTTGCTGGAAATCAAAGCAAGTATGGAAAATGGATATCTAAGGATTGTACAAGATAGAGGAAGTAGCAGATTAAGAAATAGTATCAGAATAAGGCTCTGTTATATCAATATTTTTCTAGTTTGCCCTTTGAAATATATTTCTTCAGTCTAACAAAGTTTCACAGGATTAAAGAGTATAATGGAGATTACCATACAAGAACATGTGGTATTTGCCACGTATGCTGTTCTAACCTCTGTAATATGAGAGCCACAAGAAGAGAGAAAGCAAGGAAAATCACCAAATAACAATTATGTCCTTCCTAGACAGGATATTAAAGTGGAACTCCTTTTAGCCTGAGCAAGCACACAAAAAGCCATTAACTTGCCTTTTCAAGTCTTCACTGTCAAAAGTGCTGGGCGACAACACAATGGACAGGCAGCTCCACTCAGGCTGACAGCAGCTCATCATGCTTTGCAAGATTACATTTCTTTTCTTAACAGCAGTGGAATTAGCCAGAAGCCTGCATAGTTGACATACCTAGCATGGTATGATCACCATTGCATGAGTGGAAAAAGCCTACTTGAAAGTGTATTAAAAATGCTCAAGAGTAGTGCCTGAACACCTGCTCCTTATATTGACTTTTATATCTTTACAGTTGTTCACCAACTAAGGACAGGTAATTGTGATGCTTTATTATGGATTTAGAAGTCTGAGCTTCATTTTCAGTGATTTTTTTTCCTACCCACTGTGTATACTATAATTACTTGAAAGTGACAACATATTCCAGAATGATTATAACATATTATAGATGTGCCCACATATGTATTGACACAGATATACTACAGTTTAGCATTCTGCCTTCCTGTACATAATCCTGAGGTGCCATTTAAACTAATTCTGGGCTTTCCGTTCAAGACCGTTCTGGAGTTTTAGCTCTGTTTTGGTTTGTTCCCCCTCCATAGTATCCCACTTTGTGGGTGGCCTTACCTTTAAGGTAACAGATTTTTTTTTTTTTTTGTCTTAACTAAACCTTTTGAAATTAATTGAGAGGGGAGGAAGTATGCTACTGCAAAATGGAGGAAAATACACTGTTGTTCTCTACTTGTGGAGCTCAGTTATATTTGAATCTGCTGTTATGTGCCTGAGTCAAAATAGATATTTTTCACTGCTTGACTTTAATAATATGATTTTGGAGCCTAGTCTTCTGCCTCTTCCCTGAGAAGGAAATGAACAGGTTCCTGGGGACAGATGTAACAGGTACTCGTGTGATCTTCAAAAGCTATTTGTTCTCCAGCACCCCTTAGTCACACCACTCTGCCACTGCAATTGTAAAGTGATGTTGATGGGATGAGGAAGGTGGTTCTCCACTAGAGCAGTGTCACAGACAGTAGCCTTTATTTTAGTTCCTCTATTGGAAAAATTTATGTTTAGAACTGGAATATGTCAATGGATATAAGTTCTTTCCTCTTTTGTTTTTGAATTTATTGGGTCAAATATTGGACTAATGTGTCCATGATGAAAGAGGATGAAGTTTTGAGAAGAATCAGAAAAGATTGTGCAGTCAATGACTGAGAATTTCTGGTGTTATCTCACACAGATACTTTGAGTGTGAGCTGGGATTTGGATGAAGGGTAATTTACTGCACCAGGTTTTCCCAGTAATGTGCAGATAGACATGTGTTTGATTGTCCCAATCTCAGCTGAATCAGTAGTACCCCTGCTTTTGTCAGCAACAGTAAAGACCCCACTTTAACAAGCCTCTTCTGATAAAAAGGTCATGCTGACCATAAGGTCATGCAAGCACATTAACTTATCAATTTACCCAGAAAATCAACCCAGGTCCAAGGACAATGAGAACTGTTCTTTAAGTGGTGGTTATCACCACTTATAGTGGGGTTTGTATTTCATTTATTTCAGCAAATGGGTGCATTTTGTCCTACTGTAATTATTAATGTCTTTTAGAAAAGCTATCCTGCAGCTTGTGATAATGATATGGGCAGCTAAGGCAGCTGCTGGCAGCCACCCCTGCTTTGCCAGCTGTCCTCCCTACCAAACACAAACCTGGAAGCCTGGGTAGATCAGGTCTAGAATAAATAAGTTTGTGTCCTCCTCCTTTGGCTTAGTTTTTAACTTGGCTCAAGCCTCATGCTCTCTGCTAGCCTGGTGGTCTGTAGGGTGCAATCAGGGACTAGAGCTTATTGGAGGGGAGAACGTAAGTCCAGAGATGTTTCCAGACTGTCACATAATGCCTGTGTCCTTCAGGAGCTACCACAGCTCTAAATCCATTTGCATTCTTGTCCCTTACTGGCTGTCACTTTCCTGACAATTCAACCATTTTATGAGTTTCTCTGTGAGGCAAGAAAGTCTTTTGTCTACAGTGCATTTTACACCTGAAACTCCTTACATAATACTTCAAATGTCAAGAAGAGTATTAGTTGCACTGGAGTGCTGGACCTTAAAAGTGTTTTTCGACTGTGATCTTGACAAGTTGAAAGTTTATTAAAGCAAGTTTGTATATGACAAAAACTTAAATTAAGTTATGCACTGCCTAATGTTTTTGTCCAGTGATGCCTCTCAAATGCCACCTTCTTGTTTATTGCCTCTCTCAAAAAAAGGAGAGCTGTTAACCTGGATTGGCAGTTAAAATGCTGGACTAGCATAGCTGAGAGTTCTAATGAATAATTTTAAATCTGCACACAGTGCCTGAGGTAAATTTGTTTCACTGCTTTGGAGGCGAACACCCTTCAGGGCAGCCACTTGTTCAAGTGGAGATTATCCCTTTGCCCTAATCCTGGCACAGGGGAAACTGGGGAAGATCCCAGGGTCAAAGAATCTTAGCCTTCAGGTGGGCTTCTAGCCAGGATGGCCAGGAGGCAAAGATTTGACTCTGAATCCAATCCAGACAGTGACTTTGTGAGAATATAGGCCCAAAATATATTGTTAAGAGGTAATGTAGGGAAAGACATAATCAAACCCCTGACTTAGTAGTTTCTTGGAGAAGTGGAGGAAATGCATTAACGTAAAATATTACTCTTCATAACAGTTGTCTGTGTGCAAAACAACTGAGGTAAATGAAAGGTCTTGATTGTTTATTGCACTTGTGCTACAGTGGCAGTAATTACCATAATAAATTTTATTTGTAGCAGAAAATGTGGGAGAGAAAGTCCTCCAGATATTTCTGTTTCAACCCATTATACCTTAAAAGTGCTTCCAAATGAAGATAAATCAATTGCACATTTTTAAAATAAACTTTAAAAACTAAATATTTACACTTTGAAAAAATAAAGATGTTTACTCAAACTTTTGGAGGGATATTTAAAAGAAAAATCAGAAGCTGGCAAGAAGGCTATTATTCCTTATTTGTAATTCTGTGGTTTTAGAGTTTGAAATAATTTATTCAAAATGAGAGCTACACTAGCTAATAATTATTCAAATACGTTGTAAGATTAATTTTTGCAAGATACTGTTTTGCACTCCTCACATTAAATATTCCATCAGATAAAATGCAGTAAAAAAGAATACCTTGTAAATATTTGGGAATACATATCTTAATAAAATAATCTTTTAGAATGAATGATTTGTAAACAGAAAAAAATTACGAGTATTGCTCTGTAAGTCCTGCTTCAAAGTGAAGTAATTTAAAAGACTCCTGTGAACTTCTCAAAAGAGCAATAGTTTTGCCAAAATGTAATTTTGTTCCTTCAGCTACACTTGCTTTTTTAGTTGAGCATGCCTACCTTTTATGTACTAATTTATAAAACATCTTGATACCATTGAATACGAAAAACTGTACATTACTACAAAATGTCATTATTACTCTACATTCACCCTTTACTTCAGTGCTATAACATCTCACAGACTATGTTTTGTTAATGACTCTACTCAGGGGTGTTGAGTATTGTGTTAAAGCTTTCAATTTAGAAACTGTACTGGTAGAGGAAGCAAGGCAAACAGAGAGGAAGCAAGCACCTCTATGTCAATCATGTGATCTAAGCCACATAGTTTTTAGCACTATAAAGTAGCCAAGTATTTTCTTGGCACAATGAGAAACTTTTGTTTGAACAATAGCTTGTTGACAGCTCAGAGGAATGAGGAATGCTCATTTTCATCTACACCAAGGCTATGATGTGGAAATATATTCCTTTTCATATATTTAGCAGGAATATGTTAATACTCTGTGTGCCCAAAGGAGGAAACAAATGAAACAGAAGTGATGTTCTGGGATGATATAGCAGTGAGGCATAGCATGGAAGGTCAGATCTCTTCCTGGATATGATGGTATTAGTCTGAAAGAGGTTCTGAAATCAAAACTGAGATGCAATCTGACTATGAACACTGTGTAGCTGGCATACAAATTAATGTAGGTTCTTGTCAAGCTGAACCTTTCTCATTTGGTCCTGGGATGGGTGTTTTGCAGTGACAGCTCACATGATATTACCTGCTTTCACAAACCCATAAATTAATAGCCATCATATCCATTTTGTGCACAGTGTCAAGTAGGTGCAAACCACTGGTCCATTATTCAGTCTTAAATTAAAAATACAGCAGTCCTGTGAGCAAAACTCAGGAAAGTGAAGTGCACTAACTGCTAGGCTGTGGACCTGGTCACCGTTTTTATGGATTTTTTTAAATTTCATTTTTTATCAAACAATCATAGGGCAGATGAAAAGGGTCTCTTGCCTTTTATGCCTGGCCCCACCTTCCTTCCTTCCTTCTATATATCCCTGCAACTGTAGGAAATAGTAACTGGAATGTTAGGATTGATGTACCAGGGAACAACCAGGACTGACAGGGTGTGGAAATATCACGTCGAAAGAGATGAAGAGCTGTAGCATTTTTGTGTGCTGATGGCACTCTTCTTGTTCTTAGGACATCCAGTTCATCAGACAGGACAGTGAATAATTCCTAACAACTCCCCCTTGTAGGATACAATGGCAGATTAAAATCCCTGTGGACTCCACAGTGGTGTAAACCTCATGCAATTTCCACACATATGAACCTCTGAAACAATCTGTAACCAGAACTGGAGAACTGGTGTCCTCTGTCACCCAGTCCATTACAAAAGATCATGGCAAAATCCCCTGAAGACATCTCTTGGCTGGAGGCCAGGCATCATCTGAAATACGAGTTTTGTAGTTCCCAGAGAAGGCAGGTACCATAGTAAGCATGTGAGTGCACCTGCCTTGGTTTTGCAATCAACCCTCCACCTCTCCCTGGAGCTTTGCTACAAGTTTGATACAGTGTAGCAACATTATTTTCTATATAAAAATAAACAAACCAAGAACAGACTGGGCTTTTCTTCGCATAATTAGACGTGGAATTGAAGAAAATTAGTGTAAATTCCAACATGCAGAGACAAAAAACCCCAACAAACCAGCCTGTTTTCCAATTTCATTATTGTGGTTCAACAATAAACTTTTAATAAAGAGGAAATATCTGAGCCTCTATCTTCATGAGTGTTTGGGGACTGAATTTTCTTTCTTGTTCCAATGTGTGGAGGAAGTAAATCCCAAGAGTGGGTAATTCAATTTTTTCTATAGCTGAATATAGCTAGGATTTAAGACAGCATTTCCCAGTGAGCTGACAGAAGGGAGCTGATATGTACAGGACTGACTGAAGGCATCTTGCTGCTCTGAATATCATGTGAAGGTGGTATGCACTCTATGCAGCATAGAAAGGCATAACAGTTTTCTGGTCTCCATTTTTGCTGCATCTGCCTTAAAATAGGGTACTGGATTTCCAAGTTCTTTTATCTGGCCTCAAGTACTCTCGAGCAACCTATTCATAGCACTTCTGGGTGAAAGCCTTCCAGAGGTGTATCTGTCTGGGCAGTGGCCAAGCCATTTAATCAAATTTCAGGCATTGCATCTGTCTTCAACTTTAAATAAATCACATCGATTTCAGGTGATAGTTCACCTGTAACTATTTGGGGAGAATTCTCTGAAACTGCTTCTGCACGTTGGGGTTTCAACAGAAATGAGTTATGATCCACTAGAGATATCAGTCCTGCTAAAATGAATCAACACATTAATAAATGGCAAGGACCTGAGAAATTTCCTAAAAAAGCCCAGTGAAGGATAAAACTTTAGAGATTTTCTCCTTGAATAATGAAAAGAATAACTTATATGGGCTTAATTATTTCCACTCCCTGTCTTTATCAGTTGCCAGAAAAATTTAATTAAATCCGAATAAGACTTCCTCCTGATATGACAACTACATAACAGCTTACAATGTTATTTTTAATGGCTTGAATATAGATGACATAGCAGAGGCAAAGCTTATTCAGCTGTACCTAGCAGTATTCTAATGATGCCTGCTAATGCTGGAGCAGCTAGGATCCTTTGCCTTACAGAAAGGGCATGTATTTTTCCTGTTAAAGCAATGACTGTGTGTGCCATGGGCAAATATCGTTTAAGCAGCATTTATAAAATTTGGGCTCAATCACTCAAAATTTGCAGCAAAAGAGAGGGACAGATGCATTTGGGGTGTCATGAATTCCTGTTTTTCATGTTGCCATGCTTGACAATATTCAAGTAAAAGAAAAACTCAAATTCACAATGTAAATTAAAGAAAATATTTTTAACATTTGACAAACTGTACTGCTGTGAACTGATGGTATTACAAGCTTAAAAACCAGTTTTGTCACAACAGTCAGAAGAAAAATTGAAGAATCACTTTTTTATTTTAAAAAATGATGTCTCCCCATTGTCTAGAAAAACACCTGCAATATTTCAGACATTTGACATGTATTCAATCACACTACTTATTTTTATTGCTTTAACATTCTTTTCATTTATATTCATGTGCTTACATTTACCTTGATATTGTCCTGCCTGTCATAATACTTGTTTGTGAAATAAATTCTAGCAAATTATTTTGCTGATAGCAAAAATGGTGAAAAAGACGCTTCTAAGCAGTGGAACAGGATGGTAGAAGAAAGCTAGTTTGAAGTCAGTTATCACACATTCATACTGAAGTAAAATACCTTTGACACATATCCAGATATCTATTGGAAAAAACCAGCAGGCATGCAACCCCCTAAAGATCCATTACAAACCAACGGGCAAATCAGAAAAGCACCACTGAATTGATACATTACAAATTATTTGTTGGACTGTAATCAAGCAGATTTCAAATATGGATTATCCTGTAAGAGTTTGCAGTCCTTTTGGTAGCTACAATCTTCATTACAAATCTGCAGGATATTTCAGGTCAAGACTGTGAGAGTTGCTTTCCTTGTACATTTTTGTTGGAAGTAATTTTACGACTCCTGTGAATTCGAGGCTACTATGAATAATGTTTTCTAAGCATGTTTTTAATTAGCTAGGAATAAGGGGAAAACATTAGGATCTAAACCATTGCCTTGTCAAATATTTTCAGAGCTACCTAAGAATCCTTAACACTTTATAACTAAGGCCAAGGGAATTTTAATCTGTGTCTGCTGTGATGGTTTAAAACATCCTTACAATGTTTAAGTAGGTACTGCACTGTATAGGATGCCTACATCAAAACGTATCTGATAGAGAAAACGTTTAGTAGTTAAAGCAGGCAATTGGATGAAGGCAGTGCTAGCTTAATTTTATTACTGAGTTTTCTGCTGAGGATAATTTTCCCCTAAAATGTTAAAAACCATGGGGTTTTTGCTTGTCCTATACTTGAGGTCCCAGTCATGCCATAGTTTTATTACTATGGCTTTATTTTCTTTACTTCATGTAAATAGAGACAATTATAGACTCTATCGTATAGGTTACATTGACAATGTTTTCAGTAATTATTGTGACAAATTCAGATGTTGCAGGGCTGTGGGAAACAGAAAAACAAATATGTCTCTCAGGAGTCAGAAGGCTAAAGAGCTTTGCAAAGTTGTGTAAAGCATTCCAATATTCTGTAGTAAAGGAACATTTATTCCCTAAAAGCTAATTTTTGTTAACAACTTTGACTATCATACCAACTGAGCAGGTACACCTCTGATAAAGATATTTGTTGCATTGTTTTGGGTTACATAAAACTCAGATGTAGTTTTTTTAACCTGGTGTCTAAGTAGCGTGACTGCTTTTTCATGCACTGTGATGACATATTAAATACCATGTGGAGTTATTCTTAGAAACGTAAGGAGCCATGCCCAGAATAACTGACAGGAGAATCATTATCCTGATGGACCAACACTCCTCATTAACTGTCTCCCCTTGTCTCCACTTCATCTTGAATTACTGAAATTGTACTAAGTAGGCTTAATGCTCATTTGCCAAGAAAATGAAATTATGGCTTCTTGTTGCATGTAGGCTTCGTTTTCAACAGCCCTGTGTCTCTGAGTCACTGATACTCACTAGACCATAAGCAATGGTGTGAAACTAGCTTTCTGCAAATGATGAAATGCCTTTGAAGCTTAAGAGTGTTTCTCTGAACTTGTATGAAGTGATTCACATGCTAATTTAAGCTTCTCTGGGTTCTAATTTTAAAGAATATTTGTTGGTTAAAAAATGTATTTTAAAATGAGATACTGGAAAATGTAAAACCATGATTGTACAATATGCGAATTTCCTCTCTGGAGAGAACCTCTGCAAGGTCTCAGCACTGACTGGTACCTTGCTGAAGCACTTTCAAATGAGCTTTGAAGCAGGATATGATGAAATTTATGTGAGGCTCTCTTAAGTAATACTTATTTCTGTACCTTTTCTGTACAACTCCAGGCTACAATGAAAGGTCTAACTCTATAAATGAAAGGATAGCTCCCTGCTGAAACTGCAGGAAGACAACCATTGAGGCCAGTTGGGATTCTGCCTATGAACATTCACATCTTGTCTTCTGAGACAAAGTCATATTTCTTCTTTTGTCCCCCCACCCCACTCCCTACCCAATTAGTATGTCACTGGCTTGCATATCTTGTCAGCCTGCATCAGTCACATTGCATTACATCGGCAGCCCAACGCTGCTGATGTGACCTAACATAACTTATCAACTGATGCCTCAGCAGGAAAGGTAGAGATTTTTATTTTGAATTGCAATTGTTTTCATTAATAGATTTCTCTTCTCAATAATTTTAATAAAACACTCTGAAACAAACCCACAGGAACTATTTTATAAAATGTTACTGAAGAAAGCACATGATGACTTTTCCATTACCTAATATTTTGACTACTTTCCTGCTTCCAGAAGACATAAATTTCAAATTAAGTGTATAAGTATTAAGAATGCATTGACTTTTTTATTATCAAGAAACTGTATGTAGAAAATATATGGGCACATCTCTTTCAGAATATAGATTATGCACATATACTTTTGTAAAAGAATTATGTCCTAGCTTGTAAGATAAGCTTGTATTCTATTTGCTAAGCCCCCTTTTGGTATATAATTTTAGATATTTTACCTATTTATTTCTTGTGGTGTGGTGTTTGTTAGGTTTTTCCAAAAACTTTTTTGGTGAAATTACGTACTATGGTTAAAATTGTTTCCTCAATTTACATATGACAAGGTTTTAAATCCAGACAGCTTTACTGACATCCTAAAGTACAGTCACAGATCTGAAGATTGCTCCAGAAGAGTAAATTTACCACACTAACTTCTAGGCGTTATACCATTTTAATAGCTTAGGATTTTAAACTTATCTCTGAAAGATGTGAGTATTCTTACTTGCAATAGCTTGGTAGTAGAGCCTGATCCTGCAGGCAAACAGAGCCATATTTATATATGTTATAGGTATATTTAGTACACAGGACTCTTTTGCATCTTTCCTGATGTAAAGTTATGTGATGTGCTGTAGTAGAGCTCGGGTCTGAGTTTTTGGTCTTGATGGCTCTGTTGATGATATGCCTTTCTTTCCCCACTACTTCTCCATACCAGACTACATAAAACTATTTTTTTTTTTCTGGCTCAGCTTACTTTTACTTACAACAGAAAGGGGAAATAGGGGTTAAATCACTGATTGAATATGTAAGCAGAAAATTAGGAAACATAGGCAAACACCTAAAAGGAAATTTGGCCAGGACAGAACTATTTAATTAGCAATATGTGCCACATAAGTAAGAAGATTTACTACCAGCTGCATTGTATCAAAGACTGAGAGATTAGTGTTATGTATTGAAACTCTTCAGCATATTTAGAAGTCATTCAAGGAAATTAATCCTCAGTCTTCTCCATGAGTGTCAATATTTATTACTTCTAAGTCTACTCTTTCTGCAACATAAGCTACAATAAAAGAAAATGTTACTGCTTGTATAGAAACTGTCAGGAACTTTTCAATGATAAAGCATACTTGGAATTTCTTATTCAAAAATAATGCTAAGAGGGAACTAAAAATAAAATAAAACAAAGTTCTAAGTAGGGAAGAATTTAAATAAATCAGCTAACCCCAAAGTGTCAGGTTCTGTTTCTTTTTGTGCTTGGATGGCAGGTAGAATAAATTAATAAATGAACTAACAGGCTTGGCATTGTTCCTGTATCATTGCTCCAACATGCTAGGGGACACAAATGTCCTGGGATGCATTAACAGGATACATCCTAGAAATAGTGGAAATGGGATTGTTTCACCCCTCTGTGCTCTGCACAATGCTTTTTTTTGTAGTGGTCTGCCTTTAATTTTACTATTGTCTATTCCCATGCACAGAACTATTCCAAATCCTTCCTCATGTGGGTTTAGCAGCTATTTGCTTACAGTACCTACTCTGCTTTTCAACTACTTCTAAGTCCCAGTGGTGTGAATTCTAAATAAATTTATAAAAAGGGACTTTTTCCTTTTTTACAAGAAAGTAAAAGCATAGTAGTTGGTTATGCTAAAGGTTTACGTAGTGTTTATAAACCCTTTCCCCTTACAAATTAAGGGAGACCAAATTAGCAGTAAAGTAACTTTTGGTTAGATAAAGTAAGTTTTTCATGAGAATGGGAAGTAATACTAGTAAATAACAGGCTAGTTAAAAGAAAGACATGATAATCCAAATAATACAGCAGTGTGTTTGATGCAGAATAAAGGTCCAGAGAAATTGAACTAAAGGTGCCAATGTTCTATAATTAAGGTAACTTCAAAATCTTTAATCTTTCGCATGAACGGGGAAAAAGAGCATTTTTTCAGATTCCTTCTCTCAGGATATAGTTATCAAATATATCTTCAGAGATGAGAAATATCAGTAGTATTAACTCTGGGGGTCAGGCAGGCTCAGTTCTGAAATCTCAATAAGGACAACTGGTAGGAAGATTTGCAAAGGAGTTTGCATGCAGGCAAGTTTTGCCATGTTAACTCTGCTGCTGGCAATTTCACATGTGTCTTTACAAACATAGGTGTATCAACCATTCTGGTTACAAGCAGTTTGGACTATTAGCAATGTACTTAGCACTGAATAGGATACAATAACAAAACCATGATTGTATTTCCCCAGCCTGTTTCACTTATCCAATGAAGTGATAGTCACAACACTCTGACGCTGAAGTGTTTTGTTTTTTTAATAGTTGCAGGACTAGAGAGAGGTACTAGAATCAGAAGGTATGCTGATACAAAGTAGTTAAATATTGTAAAACAATCAGGAATTTAGGATGAATTACACAATAAGGACACAACCATAACATTTTGCTTCCATTTCCCTCCGTTTTCCCTGAAAATAATATTTCCACAAAAGCAGGTATGTAAATCCTTAGATTAAATATACTTTGTGTATCTCAGTAATCTGAGGCAAACTTTTGCCAGTCTTTGGTGTTTGAAAATCAAAAGGTAATCCAATATTTTAATTAGCTCAAATTTCTTCATAGTGAGTCAGTGGATATTCTGCTCTATTTCTTAAAAAATGCCTTTTATTTACCATGGGGAAATACCATAAATGCAATGATCCAGAACTATAATGATTTCAGAGCAATCTCATTGTGCAATTTGTGTTGAAGAATCTGTTTAACAAACCAGATAAACTCAAGAGTGGGTAGAAGAGAGAGAGGTAGAAGTTCCCAATACAATTTCCCTTGTTTTCCTAAAATGCATGTGCTTATTGACCTCACCATTTCAGTCCTGTGTAGGGCTTACCTTGTACTGGAGCCACACAGGCTCTGCATTGTACTGGACTGTTGGTGTCTCAGAAGGAAAATCTCTTACAGAATAACCACAGCACTTCTGGCACAACTTAGCCGTGCTTCACTTTGTACACATAAAAGGGATTTAATATGTTTGGGTTTTTTTCTTACAAAAAACTGCAAAAATTCACGGAGTACTCATAGATTTTAATAATTGCAATAATTGCCTTGCTGCATAAATTGTGATATTATGTTAATAAAACACTAGCTATATTCACCCACATCTGGGAATTGACACTGTCAAACTAATCTTCAGCAAGATCTTAACCTTTCCTTTATGTTAAATTATTGCTTTCACTAGATGGCACTTTGTCTCTCTTCATCACACTGCTAACATAAGAGCTCCTTAGTTCAGACAAATAACCTCTTCAGATCTTAGTATTTCTATTTACAGACATTTAATGACTGTAGTACAATCTGAAAAATAAAGCTTTTTCAAATGAAAATGTGCATAGTGAGAAAGCTTTGCACTGCTGCCTACGCATCCCCTGTAAAGAAATGGAGAACCCCTTAAGCAGCATAACATAGGAAAAATAATTGTGGGATAGGATTTTTTCTGTCTCATCTGAAAGACTGAGGGAAGTGAGTGCATTATCTCTAAAGATATTTGGAGACTGATGGTACTTCTAACATGAGTGTAAGACAAGTATTAGAGTGCAGCTAACACAGTTTAACACTGTCACAGTTTAACCCCAGCTGGCAACTAAGCACTGTGCAGCTGCTTACTCATTCCTGCACAGTGGAATGGGGTGAGAAGAAGAAAGGTTAAAATGCAAACTTGTAGGTTGAGATAAAAATAATTAAATATAATAATAATAATAATAGTAGTAGCAATAATAATACCATAGTAATGAAAGGGAAAATAACAAAGAGAAAGTCAAAACTCAAGAAAAACAAGTGATGCAAATAAAAACCAAGTGCTCACCATCAAGTAAGTGATGACCAGCCTATCCCTGAGCAGGAGCCCCCCAGGCACTTTACCTCTAGTTTATATGCTAAGCATGATGTCATACAGTATAAAACACCCTTTTGGCTGTGTCTCCTTCCAGCTTCTTGTGTAATTCCAGCCTTCTTGCTGTCAGGCCAGTGTGAGAAGCTGAAAACTCCTTGTCTCAGTGTAAACACCACTTAGTAACAACTAAAACATCAGTGTATTCTCATAATTATCCTCTTTCGTAAATCCAAAACTCAGTACTGTATCAGCTACGGGAAGAAAATTAACTCTATCATTTCCAAAATCAGGACAATATCCAACCATTACTTTATACCATCTACATCGTGCCCTCGTCCCATACTTTCCAAAAGATCCCAGTTAATCACCATCACCTTTCCTGTGTTTTAATTTATACCCACAGATAGCACTCCTATAGTCTACAGGGCATCCCTCTAAAATGTCTGTTGAATTACTCCATAACTTACAATCATATTTTCTTTCTGGGCAGCCTATCCAGCAGGTCAGAAGGCTTTGCCTCTGCACTGCCATTTCCTCTGCTGTCATTGCTGCAGCCACCCCTGCAGGGCACCACTCACGAGTCAGTACAGACCCAGAGCACTGGCCACTGTTCTTCAGCAGCAATGTCTAAAGGCAGTTGGAGAGCATTTGCTTCTGTGAAATGAATGTAATGTTTGCCAGGAAAAAAAAGGCAATTAAATCCAGCAAAAATAAATTTCAAAAAATTCAGTCACAGCTGTTCTGTTCTTATTCTTGCTTATCCTCCAGGTATAGGCAGCCATATAACTATTTTGTCCGTCATTTCAACTTTCATCATGATGCTGTAAACAACTTTCACAGAGCTTGTGGTGTCAGCATGGAGAACCCCACCAGCAATTTCAATAAAATGAGGTTACAATATCTGTGTAGGGAAAAAAAATTATTAACGTTTATAAACCATCCATTCCTCCACTTGAGGGCATTTTCCAAGAAACTGAATAATTTCTTACTATATGTAGTGTATATTGCTTTCTCAAGGAAAAGTAATTCCTTGGGACTTCTTGTAGGTTGGTATATAAGCACAAACAAACATTTCATCTTATTTTACTTATTCATATGGCAGTGCAGGCAAAACCTTGCCTGCAGAGCATTGCAAAATATCACAAGTAAATATTTTAGCCAATTCTATTTAGTTGTATTCCTTTTCATAACAACTATTTAAAATATCTGTGTTCTTTAAGAGCTTCTTCAGGAACAACAGAAAGGACCCAGAATGAGTATTTGTATTTACCATTTAAAAAATGTACCTCCTCTACTGCTCAAATAAATAATCAGTATAACATAACCACTATAAGAATATTCGTGCTTATATGAAATAAAATATGATTTTATAATAATCAGTATTCTGTCATAATTAACATGATAACATGAAACAAACCAACATCTCTTCATTATTTTTGTCACATTGATTTCCTGGTAGCTTCCATATAAAGAACAGTAAGTGTATTTCAAAATATTATGCTGTTGTATAACTGCTTTATGTTGGAATCTGTCAAGTCAATCAGTAAACTGTTTACCTTCCTGTTTTTTAGTTATTACTGGCTGTATACATTTGCATATATTACTACATAAAATTAATGCAGTCATCCAAAAATTTTCTTCATGGAACACTGCCAAGTTTTACATGCTAGGGGTGAAGTTTTCTATGATGAATGTATATTTGTGATGGAAACCAGCAGTTTTTCCAGTCTTAAAATTCAAAATATAAATATGACCAAATTGGCATTTCAAGTGGCAGATGAAATTTAGCTTGGCGTCATCTCTGTGTCAGGGATGTGTCTTTTGCTATTTCATAACCGTTTACTCCAATGTTTTTATTTTGAAAACCAGCCTTCAACAGCTGCTTCTTAGTATTTAGAAAATGAAATGATTTCCCTGCAATTATAATTCCATATTAAATTTCCTTGAGACAGTACTGACAATAAGAATGGGCACCGGGGCAGCATTTATTTTAAGTGCCAAGTCCTGGGAAGAGCAGGAATTTGAAGACAGCAGTGCCAGTGACTTATCCTGAAAACACCACATGATGACATCTGCTGTCAGTACACTGGGGTTTTTAATTGTTTTATGCTTTTTAATCCTAAAGAATTTCATATCGTATCAGAGCCCTTGCAAGAGAATTCTGTGGAAAAATGTAAGCATATAATCAAGGCTTCAATATGATGTGTGGGACCAGTGAATGCAATGAGCACTCATTCTCGCAACTTTTAAATCATCGACGTTGCAACCTTAGTCTCTTGCCTTAGTAAGGCAAGTACTTGTACGCATAATTTGGTATAAAATGAATGAAAACTACATATGACACTTCAGTGGTACCAGGTTGACATCTGTCAAGAAGCCAATTAACATTTGCAACATTCTGGAGTGAAGGAACAGCAGATGAGTCTTTCTTAAGGCCTTTAGGACACATTAAAATTAAGATTTAAACTTAGCCTGAAGAGATTGATTTTGTGCATTTGTTTTCTGCAAGAGAAACTTCTTAAAATTTATGCATTAAATTGATTTCTCAAAGCAGTGAATACTGTCTTTGACAGATTTGTGACACAGAATGAACATTTCAGTGGAGACTATAATCTTCTTTGGGCAAAAACTAGGCTGAACACTTGAGGATGCAACTGTGGAAGAACACAACCTGCAAAACAACAAAGGTACAGTTGCTGGATCTGTGCTTCATGAGTTTGGCTAGTTATGTGGGGTTTTAAAAACTTTTATTTTTTACACATTATAACACTGTTCTACGGTGTAGCTGAGTGATGGAGGACAATAACCCCTTCTCTTTTTCTTATTTAAAATTAAATACCTGGTAATTTAATGAGGTGTCTGCCTGTTTCAATCTTAAGGGGAACTGAATAGCTATTCTCTCTTCACCCTCTCCATATTATTAATATCTCTCTTCATGCCTTTTCCAAAGTGAAAAATCAAATATATGTGGTTTTCCCTAAGTCAATATAATTTTCTCCTTTGGATATACTTTGCTTTTTTCTGTATTTTTCCTACCTCAAATTAGTTCTTTTTAAATGAACTTTAGGAAATACTCAACTTTCACAGGGTTTATAAAGCAGTATATAAAGGATTTAAGGAGGAACTTTTTTTGTCAAGTTTTTTTCCTAGTAGGTCTCAACATCCATCTCTTTTGACTACAAATGCATATTGATTAACATTTTCAGAGAATTATCCATGAGTTCTAAATCTCCTTCCTGAGTATCAATACATTATTCAGAGCCATAACTCTATACATTTCATTAGAGATTTTTTTCTCCACATGCAGTCAATTCACAGTTGATTTTGTCTGCTGTTTTATCACTAATTCATTTAGTGCTTTGAAATATTCCTGTTTCACTTCATGGTCAGTAACCTCTGGGTTTGACTATTTTAAACATGAAGAGCAGAGGTCCCAATGCAGATTTCTATGGACAATCTAATGGTTAAATTTGTTTCTGTCCTTTATTTGTTTTTCACCAGCCAGTAACTGATGAGGAAAACCATCTGTCTTACGCCATAGCAGCATAACATGTTTGACCTTAAATTTTAAAAAATTACTTCGGAAATCAAATATAGTGTACCAACCTATTTTTGCAAATATTTTGACAAGTTACGGAAAACAGGGTCACCTAATTGGCTGTTAACAAGGCTTAAATTGTGGATTAAAGCTTCCTCTGTCACATATCAGAATCAAAAACAATGAGTGCTCTCTGCAAATCTCCTGCAACACAGTATCTGGGTAAGAGGCAAAACCTAGCACTTAATGGAGACTTGCTCATACCTTCTGCTTACAAAGATGTCAGTGGAAAATCCCACTGAAGCAGAGGCCATAATAACATGCACCTGTTTTCCTTTGCTCAACATGAGGAAACCTGTTGACAGGACCTTTGTGGTGCCCCGGCTTTTGGAAGCCATTGTTCCAATCCATATTCCTCACCCATGCCCATCCCTTGAGAAGTGAGAGTAGAATTGAACATAATCTGAGGAAGCACGATTACCTGCAGTATTCCCTCAGCATTAGAGAATTTGTCTGTAGGAGATAGCTGTGATCAGATGTTTTCAGAATTTCCATTTGAACAATCCAGTAAGACCTTGGAAATAACTGTTCTAGTCCCTGTTAGCACAGGTCAGAAGACGACAGTGAGGGTGAGATCCAGCTCATGACCCTTAATTACAAACAGGCATGTGAATTAGGAAACGGGACTTCCACAGCTGCAAGAAATCAGACAGGTCCAAGTAAAATTTCACAGTGCTATAAAATTATCTGTCAGAAATAAAGCACAGCGAAATTCAGGATAGAAAAAAAAATGGATAGAAACAGGATAAAAATCCAATTAAAATAAAATACATTTATAAAAACAATCAGTTGTCAAATATGGCCAGGATGATTTCTAACTTGAATGATCTCTCCGAAATGATAAACTTAAAAAACAAAGGTTTTCAGCAATACTTCGGTTATTTAACTTTGCAGAAACAATAGCGTAAGCTGTACTTTTTGGATTACACAATTCCAATAATATTTTGTATTTATAATGAAGATACAAATATATTATATAAACAGAAATACAAGGAAACCAGCAGTTCTAAAAGGGGAACAGCATAACCCAATGCCTGAGTAAGAAAATGAGGTACTTTATATCTTGTTGTGTTTTCCAATTTGTGCAGTCAGTCAACTGCTCTCCTTTTTTCTCCCTGCCTCATCAGGATGTTGAGAATATGCAGCTGCCTGCTCAATGGAGTTAATGAATTCCAACACAGGTGCTCTTGATTGTATTGCATAATGGAAATCCTTTTTCTTTGTCCTATCCCTCTCTTTGCCTCTTTACCCTTTGTAAATGACTAATAAGGTTATTGTAACAGAGATTAGTTTGAAGCAGTTTGAAGTTGGAGCAAACAGATTCAGAGCAGAAGCTGAGTTGAGCAAACGTTACAACTTGTTTGCAACTTCCAGCTTGAGATTTTCTAGCATGTCTGTATTTTTTGAATAAGTTTTTGTGAGACTTTGAATCATCTTGAAAATATGACATGGTAAGTACAAATGATAGAAAAGGGAATACTGAAGGTTAAAACATGGAGATCTATCATTAAAAATAAATCCTGGCCCTACTGATATTGTCACAATTTTCCCAGCAAGTTAACTACAGCCAGGAAATAATAAATTTGTTTTCAAGCTAGGCAGAATTTAATGATTTGTTCAGCTTTGCAGGACTCAAGAGTTGCCATTGAATGTATTCAGGATAAAAGTCATCTATTGTTTGAGCAAAGCAGATTCTGGTTCAGGCTCCTTTATCAGAGAAATAAAATCTTAGATGTTCTCTTCAAGTAATGTTGTGGTATTAGACACCCTCTGAATTTCTAGGACATATGAACAGAACAAAAGAAATTTCAGCTGTAGAGTAAGTCTGTACAAGGACATTCAGAAAGCTGCTTTGTGAGAACAGAGCATGGGTGGTAAATGTCACCAGACAAACACTTTTTCTGGGATATGAAAAATGCATCAGAACTGACTAGGCCCTGTGCATTTGGTTGGCATCAGATTAAAGGAAAAAAGCCAACAAATTAGAGATTGTTTTGATTTACTGTCAAGAAATGCCAATTATGTGAATGAGGATTCACAGTAGAGAGAGTCATGCAGAAGCTCCCCACTGTCAACACATTAACAAAAAAATGCAGCATGGAACCATGATAAAATTGTTTAGTACCTCTCAGTTAAAAAAACCCAAACAAACAAAGAACCAGCTACAAACAAACAAACAGCACACAAGTTTTGAAAAGCAAATAGGAAAGTCAAGAACATCCAAAAGTACATAGTCTTGTACTTTCCAGTCACAAGCTGAAAACAAAGAAAAATTATCTATATTGAGAAAGATGTGAATTTTCAGAAATACTACATCATGATTTGTTCTGAAATGTTAACTTAGTAAGAGATACCAAAAGGAAAACCTAGAACTGAAATTGTTGTTTAAGTTTGGTAAAGCATAACAATGCTAGCAACTCATTCTATTATGTTCTTCAACAGATCAAAAATGTCTGTTAAAAATATAAAAAAGAAAGGGAAATAAGACAGTTTAGCTAATAATTAATAATTCATAAGGACGTTTTTCGAAATGCTATTTTCCCATAGCAGGAGTTCCAGACTGAGACTCTAATGAGATTAATATGCACAAGAAAAACAAGGTGAATAAATCCTGTCCCCAGCAAATAGCTGAATGAACAATGCTCTCTCTTCAACCTATCATTTTCAGGTCATGCCATTAAACCACCTGTGCTATCTATATAACATGGCAGAAACTCAAGAATCAGCCAAGCTCAGGTGGGGAGACATGCAGAAAAATGCCTGGGGAACATAGCTGACATGGGAACTGATTTAACTCTTGTAATAAAATTCCAGCTTATTGTTGGCATAAGAGGAATGCAAGAGCTGAATTAGACAAAAGACTTCTTGCACTTAATATTCCATGTTGAATATGAAAGGCTGAATAAACTGAAAATTGAAGCAGTGGCACTGAGGCATCTTGTCTTGTTAGGTAGCCTTGTACTATTTCAGAGATACCATTATTCCAATCCATAATGTGTAATTTCTTTCGTTGCTTCACAGCATGCCAACAAGTAAAACATGTACTGTCTAATGAGTGTAATATGATAGTGCCCAGCCTTTCACATGTCTCTCTATGTACCAGCACACTCTCCTACACAGTTCAATAAAGGAAAATTTATAGGGAAAAAAAAAAATCTGGTTTTGCTTAATTTGTTATTATTCATAAATAAAGACACCAGTTTTCCCAAAGCTCATCTAAGGCACAGAGTTTATAGACAAGTCCTATGATGAGCACTGCCAAGTTCAGTTTACTTAGTACTTTATTTCTTATAAAAGGAGTCACAAGAAAACAACATGGTTTTTCTTTGGTAAACAACAGTTGCAGTCCCTCTAATGCCTGTTCCTTTCCACCCCTTCCTTTTATGTTTTTAAGAGAGACTGTTTCACACAGCTCTTTGTTTGCTTATTTGTTACTATTTGTTTGCTGCTGTCCATTACGGTATTGCCAGGATTGCCGGAAGAGCCCAGGGCTGTGTTATTCTTCTGTGAGTAATTGCAATGTCCTCAAGGCTATGCAAAAGAGGATGAAAATTATCTTTCTGCCCCACAACTCCTAATCATAGAAGACAGTTAAGCAGTTATTTTCTCACAAGAGCTCCTGATGCGCTCATACTACAACTTTTCCAGTAATTGAGACCTGTTCAAGAGCAGTGTTAGAATGCTTTATTGCACAGGAGTGGTAAAATAGAGCTATTATCTTCATTCTTCAAGTAAGAAGAGAATGCAAATATAACTTAAATGGCTTAAACTCAGATTCCCAGATATGCTGCTGTTATGCTATCTGGATGTGAGTTAGTTTTACCTGAATTAATTAGATCATCTGATCTCAGAGAGACTTTTTAATACATAGAGTTGCAATTTAGGAGAGTGCTTGTTGTTCAGTCTATTTTCAAATTGAGACTAAGAGGAAATACCTGCCAAATTTCATATTTATGTCCCTATCAAAAGAGATTTTAATGTTTCAAATCAAAAATAAGTACCCTAGGACTGAATGAAATGAGGACTCTGGGCTCATGCTGTGATCATTAAGCTTAGCCGCTGGCTAATCAAAGCTGTGGATTTCTGTAAATACACAGACATGCTAATTTTCATGTGCAGAAATTAATGTCCACCTAAGCTTATCAGCAACAAGAGAAATCTCAGTGTCTGGAGGGAGTTCATCGTTTTACAGCGAGCCTCATATGCATAAGTTCTTTTGACTCCTTTCGAAATGCAGTGACAGATTTATGCTTCATTTTAAAAATGTGAGTGGAAGTAAAGCTACTGAGTAGTACAGACCAGTTACATCTGTATTGCCAGGGAAATGCTTATTTTGCACAAACTCTGAGGCAGGCTTTCAGGGAAAGCATACTGAAAAGGGAACATATTAAGATGAATGCAGATACAATGTCAGTAACCTTGAAACATGTAAAGATCTTGCAGTGCTTTCCGGGCTAACAGTTATAAATTGGAGAAAATCAGAGCCAAATATATGTGCAAAAGAAGGGAGAAAAAAAAGACCTAATATGCAATGATGTTTATACAAGTGCATATTCAGAGTAAAAAGAGGTTAAACTAGAACCCAACAGGTATTTCCATCCCAGTGTTACATTTTCTGATTTACGTTTCTGCTGGTGGAAGTGGAGAAAGTGATGAAACTTAGGAGCAGAATTCTAGAACGGTAACAGGTAAGCATTCTTCTGACTCAAACAGTACTCTTCCTTTTAGAAACCATTTCCATGTGCTCCCCTAGCAATAGCTCAGTTCTTGTAACCAGAATATTCTTTTTCTCTTTATAGAAGGATTTGTATAGGTACACAAAATGAATCAACTCAGAGTATAAATTAATTGAGATGTTTGGATGGATCACATGTTTCAGAGAAACATTTATATAATTATTTTGAGAACTGAAATATTGTTCTGTAGTTGCTCTTTGCTATACAGATGTTTGTAAATACCACCACTGCAACGTCTATGGAGAGGAAAGAACCCAAAACAGTCCAACAAAATGAATGACTAAGAAAGAGTGGCTACTTCTGTATGTCCATAACTGTAGCTGTTTTTTTAATAGCTATAACTGAACTTGATGGTATTTATTTCTTGCTTTAAATACTATCATATTCTCATTAATAAAAATGTCTCATTCAAACAACCAAAAAAATATATGTACACTTAATTTACTGGACATATATATTTTTTACTGTATTTGATTTTCCCCAATAAAATTTGTAATTTTTACTGGCATTTGTGAAAATAGATAATTTATTAATTACAATACAATATTACATATATTAAAACCAATCTGTAATGCCTTGAACAATTTTTTTTATGGTAGTAAACTGAGAGTGGCAGGAAGGAGAAAGAAAGGAAAAATGATCTCTGAACTTTTCTTTCTGCTCACACTAATAATGCAATGCCATGACATCTGTAAGATGTCATTCCATAACACATTTCTCAGAGACATTAAAGGCAGTTGATCATGGCTGTCCCACACCAGAAGTTCTCTGTCTGTCTGAGAAGTATGAATAAGCAGTATTTTATTCACAGAGTAGCTTGCTTAAATTGTTCTTCTCTGATTTCAGTGACTCTGAAACAGATTTCCAGATTTGAGGCTGAATGTGATTATATGAATAGTCTCATCAATTTCCTCTTTTGGATAAAATCACAATGGAAGGAATTGTTAAGAAGGCATAAATTATAAAAATAATTATTAAGCTACTGTAATACAAATGAACAAATGAAATGGTTTAAACTTTTACTTTTAAATGTTTACATTTTAATAGCATTGAAAACTTCCATTTAAAAGTAAAAAAAAGAGAAAATCTGCTTTTTGTGTTAGTGGTTATGTGCAGCATTTTCTTTATAGCAATATGCAAGTTAATTTTCCACTTAAGGTTTCTCTGTGGTGGCATAGCTTTTTATTTGATTCAGAGATAACTAGGCATTACCTGGAAATTCTCCAACAGGTATATTCCATAAGTGATGGGGGGCCAAATTACTTTCTGACCCTCTTGTTACCATCAGTCTTTCATTTTAACTGTCAGACAAAGAACAAACCCAAGTACATGCAGTTATTTCATGTTAACTGGAGCTAAGAAACTTTATGATTTCCTAAGTAGCCTTAATTTTCTTTCCTAAAAATGTTATAACTTAGATTCTCTTCTTGAGCTTCTTTTTTCAACACATTTTAATTTGCATGGTGTTTGAGCTGGGGGACAGAAAAAAAAGGTGAGGAAAGAGGTTGGTCATTTGTTTTGAGTAGGTTTTTAGTGTTAGTTCTAAAGATTCTGCATAATTTATTTTCTTCCCCAAGTCAGTGAATCTTGATCAATATATCAGCCTTCAACAAAATTAATGTAGTTCAACAGACTGAATTTTCAGATGGTGACTGATGTCTTATTATTTTCCTAGAGGTGATGTGGGAAGGTTTCTTGAAAAATAAGTCTCTAAAACTCCCTTGATGGAGAGAACCGTGGAATTAGAAGATGTGGCAGTCTTAGTTTTACTTGTTAATGAGATTTCACGGGTATGCATGAGAGAAAACCTTTGGCCTGAAGAGTTATATGAGCGCTAGGAAAACGTCTTTTGTTCCACACTTCAGTAAGATAGGTGAGCCTGCATAATTTGAAAATAGTCAATTATAATTGTATTCAGAATATACAACCAATACTTATTATTACCATGAGAAGAAATATAAGTAATTGCAAAATTTAATGTCAGAGGACTGTAATTTTAGTAAGAAAGCTTCAGAAGGGGAAGCAAGCAATTAGGGACACAAACTGATAGCCGTCAAGAATTTCTGGACATCTGTTTAAAAAAATGCAAAGATAATAAGTAGTTTGGGAATTAAAAAAATATTTCAAAGCTATGAAAAAGAATCAAACCATCATCTCCTCACTGCTTTCAGCCACAGGAGGAGGCTGAGCAATCATGCCAGTAGATGAGATTGCTGCAAAGCAACAAACTATTTAAAACCCTCACTCTCCTACATCTGAGGCATCTGCTTCTCTATTAAGAAAGCTGGACATAGTGGCTCTTGAATGACAAGAGTGAGAACCTTGTCTTTTCCCCTTCCATTTTTCCATGCAGGTGGATGGAATAACTCCAGCTCAAATGTGTTACAGACAGAGATAGAACAGGCTGCCAGCTGGCTAGAAAGGGGAGATACATTTGCCAGGCTAATGGAAGAAACCTCCAGGTTGTTGAGAGGCATCCAAGGAATGGGCTGCACATGCTCCACAGGGAGTGGAAGCAGTGCAACTCATCAACTTAGTTCACCATTGGATTTGTTTAATTATTTAATTCCTGGGTAGGAAAGAGTCTTATACTGACTTCTCACCTTCCCTTAAATTTCTTTGTATTTCATTAACGCCGTGCTGAGGTAGAGTGGGAGAGATTTCCCAGATGGGCATAGCAACCCCCAGATATACTCTGGGCCCCAACTCAAGCAAGGTTAGAAGCAGAGAAGCCAAATTATCTCAGCATAAGGATTACTTGCATGAATGGAAGTAATGATAATGAAAATATTTTAATTTTTGAGCTGAAGTGGAAAACCACAGATCAATAGCTTATCACAATATTTCAAGTTCTGGTTTGTAGCAGCAAAAGGCATAGTAACAATGATGGTGAAGACCAGAATCTGGAGAAATGCTTCAGTTTTCTGAAGTTTGATTTTCTGTTTTATTTTCTGATAGTTTTTTGTTTGTTTATTTTTCCTGTAATTTTTTCAACAGATAAACATTTGTTTTGCACGTTTCTGCAAGAGACAGTAACAATCATGTCAAACTACTGTTCTCTCCATTTGATATGGACATAGCAACTGAAGCACAACACTACATCTTTAGTCCATTGAATACAAAAATCTTCTAGGGGAAATCCCATGGAGAATCCCCTATGTTAAAGAAAAACTGAAGTCATCACAGAGATGCTCATTGTCTGGTATCAAATGCAGTTACCAAGATGCTTTGTAAAACAAGATGAAGCTTCTCATCTGTTTTTATGACAACAGGTTGCTTTTCCCAGTCCTTGGCAACTCAGGCTGCTGGCCTGCAGCAAAATTTTTACTGTGTGTATCCAGATAAATTGCATACGTGCAGCAGAGATAACATTGTTATCAGAAGTTAATCTGCACGTGAGTGGAATGTGCTCACCGCTGCAGACATGATGAGTTGTATGTGTCATAGTTGCTTGCTGTGACTGTGTGTATGATTTATCTAGAATTGTGCCAGTGTTCAATATTTAAAAATTGTCATCTCTAATGTCAGGATGGAAGAAAGATTAAAGAGACTCTTACCATCTATTTGCTGCTGGCACAGCATATGTTAGTGACGTTATGTGAGCATCATATATTAAAATTGCCTTTCTGCACATCACTCGAAGGCATGTTCATGTCAGTGAGAGCAGAATCTGGATGCTTCAAGCTGTTCTTTCCCCCCCTTGCTTACCGACTGCAATGAGTGTCAGTGCACAAGCAGGATTGCTGGCAGCTTCTAATCATGAGTTAGAGTTGCTCAATTCAGGTAGGAAGTCCCCTTTTAGAAAACAGTCAGCATGTAGGATCACCACATAGGTAGTCAGAAAAGGCTGGAGAATCCTGCTTGCAAGTGAAAATTCTGACATTTTATACACAAGAAATTACTTAGGAATGAAGATTAGCTGAGTAAATGTCCTGATTGAAATTATTTTATAAAATCCCACATTTAAGAGATTAAATTCAAATGCAGGGTCTGTAGTTAAATAGCTAAGACCTTTACATGTATTGTCTTCATGTGAAAGGTGGTCAGGCTGAGCAGAATGAGGATGAACAACCTTAATCAGCTAAGACCTGATAGGAGTACCACCACATTAGAGTGATGAGAGGTAAAAGAGAGAATTTTTTAGTGCAAGGTTTGAGAGTGCATTCTGTAACATGGAATGATGTACACAGAAAAATGAGCAACAACAAATGTATCACAATAAGACAACGTATTTTCTGTCCTCCCATATTTGGCAGGTGACTTTAAGAAGAAGGGGAATGCTTTCAGATGATGGACAGTGAAGTTATTCAACAAAACACCATTCTCCCCAAAAAAATAATGAGAGAAAGTGAGTTAAGCACAAAATTGTTAATTTTCCCTCCATAATAATATTTGTGTTGAGTCAGGGCTAGATTAAAAACATAGTCAATTATTCACTTCAGTTACAGATGATACAGATGATAAATTCAGGAAGTTTGCACCACTGTAACCAAAACGTTGCCTCAACCAGTTCCTAGCCAAACCTGTTTATTTGTTGTTGTTATTGGTTTTTTAGCAAAATGGAAGGGTATTATGTATCAGAGACCTGGTTTTTTACACTGTAAAATAAATCAGAAAAGTGAAGCACAATAAATGTTTCACAGCTTGCAGTCACATTGTGTTAAGAATCCCTGAGCAGAAGGATTAAGCTGAAAGCTTCAAATTAGATAAGTCAGTGTGACCCACCTGTGAAGGCTTTCTAAGTTGTCATGCACCTGGCTATTCCACATAGCAACCTTCTACTTCTCTTTAAATTTGCAGAAGTAAGGAAAAATCTATTTCCCCATTACACTTTTGCAAGTCAGGCATTCTTCTGCATAAAACAGGAGGGTCCACTTCTGCTTCTTTATAAAGGTTAAATTTGGTGATTAAAATACCTAAGATGAAATAAAAAATAAAAATAGGTCTACTAGTGAGTCCGTGGCAACTATAATTCTTTCTTTATAGGTAATCCAACCCCTTTTCAGCTAATCCAACCCCTTCTACACTTCAATTGGTGCACAGCATGAGTATTCACATCTTTTCTGAGGGGATTGATTAACCTTGTGGAACAGTCATTAGAAGAGGCACTTTGATGAGGAAGAATAAACATGAGGATGTCTAAGCCACATAGCCAGCGTGACTGACTGTAGCTGGAAGTCAGTTAGCAGCATTCAATATCAGGAAATAACCTAGTGGGCTTTAAGGTTTCTGTGAAAGGGAAGGTTTATGAATAGATATAGATTTAGAGCTCTGTCTTGCAGCTATTTTTGTGTTCTTATGTTTCCACAAGAATCTGGTGATGCACAAGGACAGACCTACCAATTTGAAATTTGTACTGAATTTTCATCCATGCTTCCTTGACTATATCTTCTGAAATCAAATTGGGATTTTATTCTTTCTTAATTAAAAAAGCGTACAAAAGTTCAAGCAAGGTTGTGATATCTTGTATTTTTTGACAACACTGCTAATTTTATTCAATTTTTAAAATCTGAACAGGCCTTTATCTAATAATCCTCTAATACTAACATCTGGACTATACAAGAATTCAGTTTCCTGCTCTTGTTTTTAGTTATGAAAAAGACTTACTGATTTGTTTTATGGTGGTATTTATGGTGGTATATATTTGTAATCTTTTTGCTGCCTTACTGAATGTTAAAAATTTTCCTCTTTTTGCAGCATGATAAATTGTGCCACTAGTATAATTATCAACACATCACTGTTTTGTGATAGTTGAACCTGTTCTGGAATCTAGTGAATGGCAAACAACACAAATATATCTGCTTCAAAAAGAAATTAAAAGTAAGCTAGTGTAAATGTAAATGATAATAGGGGCTTTTTGGTAAAAAGCAAATTTGAAAAATACTCAGCTCAAATCTGAAAGTGTTTGGAAGAAGTAAAACACAAATCTAATCTGCCTCAATCTTCTAAAGAAAAGTTAAATGAACTACTACATGTTTGCTGTTTACAGTTGTATAACCAAATACAGTACATCATATCTTCCTCTCTTGAAGCAGAAGCCCAGTTGTCTGGAAATTCTGTGCATCCTAGAACTTCACTCAGATTCCTTGCATCTAATCCATGCTGTTAATATAATACACGAGATAGAAAAATATTTTAATAATAAACAACCAGCATTAATAGTATTTGTCACTTGCAAACTCCAGCCTCAAGCAGATCTCACTGATTCCTTTGCTGCTGATCTATCCCAAGAAAACCTCAAATTATTCTTAGCTAAGCACAGAGAAATTGTCCAGAGATGATGGCTCAGTCTGAAACCAATGGACACTGAATAAGCAAACTGAAAAAATGAAATATGGTAATTATAATTACATTTTGGCTAGCAAACTCTAGTGGAATGGTGTCTTTATTTAGACATTTATAGGGTGATTAAAAAGATTTACTGTAAGTCATATTACAAATTAAAGAGCTAACTCCAAATAAGTGTAATTGACTTTAGAATCTCACATTTCAGGGTATTTTCCCTCCTAAGAAAAGAAGAAACAAATAACAAAAACCTTGTTATGGTTTCGAAACAAAGAAATAATACATGGGTTTTTACAATACTCATGTGTCCTGAAAAGAGTAGGATTAATACATTTAGCAGAAACAACTAAATTGTATTTTCTAATGACAACATGGTAAATATCCCATGACAATTTTTGCTAATTTCTTCTTCATTAGCTAACAAAATTTCATAATTTTCAACTACCTCTACAGAGACTCAGGAGTTTGGAGAAAGATAGATTTTATTCTTTAGTATCTGCTTCTGAACAGCATGTAAAGAGTAATTTTACCTCACTTTGAAGTCTTCTGGAAAATTCTGGCAGGGTACATTTTTAGCAATTTACTTCAAACCTTTGTTATTCACAGGTCTATTTGTCTATGAAAAAGAAGCTTTTTTATATTCACAGGGATTTACTTCTTCATTTTTTGAAGGGAAAACAAGGGAGGAAAAGTAAAAAGCAATTGAAGCACACCAATGTGCAGTATTAACAGAAGACAGGTTACATTCACTGGCTTTGCACTTCTAAGCTCCTTGGAGGAGAATGCACAGTGTTACAAAGAGTACCTAAACTCCCCAGTGTTTAAATTGCATGCCTGCTGAGAACTACAGACAGGGTGGCAGCTTCCCCACACCAGCTTGCTCAGCAGGGATTATACATTTAGGGACTATCTTCAGCACAGAAAGTCTTTATACATATAAGTCTTATTGAAACAGCCAGCCCAGGATAAAAGTTCTGCTTATGAAATCCTTTGGTTTAAAAAAAAGTGCTTGGACCGTCTCTGAATTCTTTATAAAGCTGAGTTTGCATGGTGTATCTCAGTGAAGGCAAAGAAAAACTGGAAGTCACTTGAGGAGACCAGGATTAGACCCTGTATATGCAGGACTTTTGGCTTGTTTAAAAGTCTGGCTGAGTTTATTTTCCTGACCAATTGTAAAGACTGTTTCTTCACCTTGCATTTCCACTTTCTGGGAAATTAACCTAAGAGACTAACTTAAAGCATTGTCTGAAACCAAGGGCTAAGGGAGCCAGCTCCAGGGAAAAAAGTTTTTCTAATTTACCCTAAAAAAGATAAAGCCTTGCATATGAAAACTCTTTTTTTCTACTTTATGTATTCTAAAGTGCCACATAAAAAACCCCCAGCTTGCTCTGTCTAAAAATGATTGAGCAATCTCTTGTAGCCACATATTTGAAAGCTTTACTTAAATAAGTCTTTTGGAACACTTTGTAGGAAATTAAAGGCAGATCAAAAACTAAAATAAAATTACAATAATATGGATGAACAAATGTGACTGTTTGGAAATTTTCAACAAAACATCTTTTCACTGGAACTGTATAGTTCCTTAGGATTAAAAACTCCTCATTAATTGTTTTGATTCTGCTAGATAGTTTTAAGCCTGCTATAGACTTTTAGATTAACTATGATTCCAAAATAGCTAGTATAGAAAATATGCTATATTTGTTTGTGTTCAGATATCTGGGTGATCTAATATTCTTCTGAGATCTTTACTACATCTTATTGATATATCTCATGCTTTTAAAAAAACATACTTTCTGTAACAGACATTGCCAAATAACCAACTTGTTTTGAGTGAATCCTAAATTATAAGTACAGTTATATACAGAAGTCAGTAGGTAGGACAATAGCAAACTAAACCAATATTTTAATTTTGTTTTCTTTTAATATAATTGGCAAAAAAAAAAAAACAAAACCACAAAAAAACCCCCCACAAACAATTTGCAGTTTTAGTTTTATATTTGGGTTTATTTGAGAAAAACAAATTGAATAATTATGTTTGAAAAGTGAAGACATTAGAAAAGTTGAGATATTTTAAAAACAAATGATGTTTAGTATGAAAAAAAATCCTTCTTTTAAATGGTTTTGGTTTTGAACAGTATTGTATTTGAAAGTGTGGAAAGGACAATAGAAAATGTGTTAATAAGACAAAGATTTCATATCATAGAAGAGAAAACATTTTTGAACCACAGGCATTGAAATTCATGCAGTCATTTCAATTAAATTTTGTAGGTCAAAATAAAATTCTTCCCTTTCAATTTTTCTATTGCCAGACCTAGTTCTCTGGTGTTTATTGCTCCCTCCAAGGTTTATTCCTCCCCCCGTCTAATACAGGCCTCAAACGATGTAATTTTTCTGAGTGCTATGTTGTATGAAGATACCAAAAATAGATTTAAATTGCCTTTCTCTAATAGTGGTTATATTCTAAATGGAACAGCACTCCAAGTTGATTAGAACTAGATTTTAATGCGTTCATTAAAATAATAGTGAAGTCTAGAAGCAATGGCAACACAAAAAGTTCTAATAATTCCAACTCTGCCAGGCTCTCTTAGAAGGAACTGACAAGAACTGCCAATTCAAAGCAAATATTGACAGGTGAATGAAGAAAAACTTAGGTTTATTTGGTATCACCACTACTCATTTATCCTCACAGGTCTTGCTGTGAGGCCAGATACACCACACTAACACTAATAACACCAAGTGAAATCTGTACCGTTTAGAGGTAATGTACCAGAAGGCTGTGCTGCCGTTCAGAAGGGTCTGGACAGGTTGTAGAGTGGGACAAAGAGGAATCTAAAGAAGTTAAAGAAAGGCAAATGCAGGTTCCTGCACCTGGAGAAGAATAACTTCATGCACCAAGACAGATGGGGGGCTGAGCTGCTGGAAATTAGCTCTGCAGAGAATGGGTCCTGGTGGACCCTCATGCACCCTTATCCTGGGGTGCACTAGAAGAGCACTGCCGGCAGGTCATCCTGCCCCTCTACTCAGCCCTGGTGAGGCACATCTGGAGTGCTGTGTCCAGTTCTGGGCTCCTCGGGACAAGAGGGACTTGGAGCTCCTGGAACAGCTTCAGTGGAGGCCTACAAGGATGGTTAAGGGACTGGAGCATGTCTCTTACAAGGAACTGGGCCTGTTCACCCTCAGGAAGACATGACTGAGCAGGGACCCCTTCAATGTACACAAATATCTGAAGGGCAGGTGTCACGAGGATGGAGCCAGTTTCTTTCCAGTGGTGCCCAGATACAGAATAAGGGGCAATGGGCAAAAAAGTGCAGCACAGGATGTTTCATCTAAATATGAGGAGAAAACTCTTTACTTTGAGGGTGCCAGAACACTAGAACAAGCTGCCCAGGGAGGTTGTGGAGTCTCCTTCTCTGGAAATATTCAATCCCATCTGGACACAATCCTGTATAACCTGCGCTAGGTGAACCTGCTTTAGCAATGCGGTTGGACAAGATGATCTCCAGAGGTACCTTCCAAGCCCAGCCATTCTGTGGTCCTGTGTTAACTAAAACTGTAAAAGCTGCACACTTCTAAGAAGAGAATCAGGGACAAGAATCTGATAGACCATAATTCACCAGACAGAATTTTTCTAGTTCCTTTGTTTTCTTTCTTTCTGTACTATCTCCTAGGTTTTTTTTCTCAGTATGCATCTCTTTGTCTCACAATAAATACTTGAAATGATGCTTAACTACAGGAATAAAGGAGAGTTTAATCTAACTAAATTGCAAATGATTTACAAAAAAGCATTTTCCCGTCTTTTTTACAGTGGAAAAGAATTGTTGCTTTAACTTTTAGCATATGGCATTTAGGAGTACATTAAAAGCAACTACAAACCTATGTTTCAGCTGGGAAAATGGGAATAATTAGCATGTCCATACACTGATATATTTTAACTGTCTCAGGGCATTTANCTGTACTTGATTAAGACCACCTAGATTTATTAACTTTTCTAACTTAAAATCTAAAACCAAACATAATTTCACTTGGCTGGTTTATATCATACCAATAAAACTGAGGTTTCAGTACAGGAGTTCATGACTTCCCTTCATGGATTCAAGTGGACTAAAAGACATTTGTACATGAAGACAGGCGATTTAGGTGTTCTTTTCCTTTTTAATTGAAACAAAGCTGTTAAAGATGAAAGAGCAGTTGTCAGCCAAACTACATATTTGTCAAATGAGAACCATTTGAAAGGCACAATCGTGTAAGAGTTCATTTCAATTATCTGTTGCATTCTGTCACTAAATTAATATTTTCTGTTTGCAGCTGCAGTTGGTGATGATCAGAAAGGCAAGGCTTAGTTACCTAATGGCCAATGCGGCAGATACAGCATTTCAGTGTAACAGCTGTTCAATTCACAGATTCCCAAAGTCACTGTCTGAAGTGGTAAAAAAAAAGGTGCACTTAATATTCTTGTTAACTAACAGTATGAGCCATATTTATATATTTTACTGAGCACTTAACATTAATGTACACTTATTTGTGGATTATTTGGGTAAACTTCCAGGTGTTAACCTCATGGCTAGTATGTTGCAGTAAAAAAACATGGGTGAAGGTATAGCAAATTATATATGTGTATAAAATAAATGTATGTATAAAAATTAATAAATTTATAATAACAATATCAAGGTATTATATATATAAATAATAGCAAATGGATCAATAATAAATTTATGTAGAAAAGAAATGTATGTGTAAAAATATATGTATGGAACAAGAGGAGAAAAAGGCAGTATTTCAATATCATGTATGTTATTATCAAAACCAATTGCAATAAGAAAAAACTGTTTTATCTTTGTACTTACTCTCCAAAATACTGCAATTCTGTTTATTTTCTTGTATTCATAAATTAAATCAGTATTTGGTGCTCTTGCTGATCCCTTTCTAAGATGATTTATGTCAGGTGGGAAGTCTGTAAATTACATTATTTGTGAATTGCAGTGTATAGAGCATCCGTTTTATTTTTATTATCATTAGTTTTTCATAATGAAGACTTATTGAAACTATTTACTTGGACTGTGTTCTATTTTTTGGCATTAGGTCTATTCTCTATTCTGTGTCATTTAACATTTTCAAATGCAAAACTCAGTCTTTTGCAGAGGGAGGAAAATTACCCTGGTGAGTTTAGTTAATTAGCATCATTTATAAGGGTTTCAAGTTCCTTTGAAAATTGGTGGTCTATACGTCAAAGATATTAACTTTTTAACTCCTTACCATTTGGTGAAGTATATGAATTCTGTATTCAAGAAATATCAACAGTAATATATGCAAAAATAAAATCAATATATGAGCAAATAAAGACATGACCAGACCTTACATAACAGGGAACAGCATTTGCACATGCTACCAAACTTTAAAAGTTCATGGTTGGTTTACCTTATTTAAATCAGTATTAAACAAATGCAAACTCACAAAAACAAGTATGTTTTCCCACTTTAAGCCATAAGCACGAGTGCATCCAGAGCCACTACAATGCTCTAGTACACCTTGCCGTGGAGCCTTGTTAAACCACATTCACATTTAACACTGAATTTCATTAACACACTGGTTTATATCATAAAATACATCATTGCACCTTTCTTATGAGTGAGGTGCATCACTGCAACACACCCCTTGTCTGTAGGTAGCAAAGCAGGTATGACACAACAGGCCTGTCTTTTCTTTATTATTATTTGGAGAGCTCTTCTAAAACTGGATGGCTTGCTCCAGGGATATATCCCTCAAATAAAATTTTCTTATTTTCTCTTTAGGTGTATTTCTTTTCAGCCTCTCCAGGTCTCAGACACCCTAATAGCACTTAACATGTCTGTTCCAGGTTGAGCTCATCAATAATCACAGGTGTACACAGTCTTCCACATAAGGTCTTGCTGATGTTGTACAACAACACTTCTGTTTTCCTATCTGCACTTTGCCTCAAGCATCTTAGAATTATATTGACCTTTTTCTCAGGTATATCACATTTATAATTCATAATCATCTTTTGGTAAGTTAGTACACTTATTTCTTTCAGCCCTCTCCTTTTCAACTAAAGACACTGCAGCTTGTAACAGAACTTTTTCCATCATCCTATAACTTGATGCATTAAATCTCTCAATTTTCATTATTCCAGTATTTTTTACCATTCACTTTTTGTGTTATTACAGCGAATTACACAAAATTTACAGCAGTCTTCTGTAGCTCAGGATCATAGGTCTTAATCATTTGTCATCCTTAGAAAAGACTCTAGCTAATAGCAAAAAGTTGCATGCTTACAAGTATGCTCTTACTTGTAAGAGACAGAGACAAGAAGGAGTTGGTTTACTCTGAATTCTTTTTGTTCTAATGAGTTAATTTTTAATTCATTTGGAATCATTTCTCAGGAGCAACCTCAGAAATGAATCTAAAACAAGAAAACCTTCTTTATAAATATGCTTTGGTGTAAGGACACAGGTGAACACCTTGTGTTTAAAAAAGAGTATGGCAGCAGCTCTCT
>VXBC01012186.1:0-60455 GCA_013399945.1 Ploceus nigricollis | reverse complement strand
CGATAAACTATTGCTATATTATATTTGTATGTTATTATTTCCTTAATTTAAAGGACGGACTTGATGATCAAAGGTTGGACTCAATAATCTCAGAGGTCTTTTCCAACCAATTGAGTCTGTGATTCTATAACTTATGAGGAGGAAAAAGAGGAAAGGTTTGAAGTGAGCAGTTCAGATTGCTGACAGAAATAATATTTAAAAACCAGTTGGAAGAAGTTTTTTTATCTGTTGTAGCTAGTACAGAGATGCTACAAGTTTCAAATAAGTTTTAGCTGTAAATACATTTTACATCAAGTACATGCAAACTTTGTTTGCATGAAAATTACTTGTTTGCTCTGTGTGGTCAGTTATAATCCTGCATGAAGGCTTGATTTTAACAGGCTACAACACACGTGCAGATTTTGGATCTTCATAGATTAAACTTTATTAAATTTTTTAATCTTTCAAACTCTTCTTCATATACTGTAAGTTTAGATAATTTTCCTTGTTGCTTGCGTAAGTCTTTCACAAAGAAATTTATTCACTCAAAGTAGGGCAACTGTGATACAAATTCAGTAAAAGAAAAGAAGGAAGTATTAAGATATTACAAGAATCTAACTAAAATATTCAGATACCACAAAAATCTCTTATTTTGCATTTCATCTTGACTTCACTGTTTACTTTCAGCATGCAAGGTAAACATCTTCAGAATTCTATGAAAAATTGAGTTGTACTTAAGAAAAGTTTTTAAAATCCCCTTTTTTAGATATAAGATCATTACCATTCCTTTTATTTGGTTGACATAATTTTCAACTAACTGGAAGATTTTATTCCTTGGAATCATGACAGGTACAGATATGAACAATAATTTATGGCTACCACAATAAATGAATGGCTCAGCATAGTAACTCACATTTCAACTTTACTGTAAACTCAACTAAATAGCTTAACCTACATGCAAAGGAAGCTCCTCTAAATGGCTATTATTATTTTTAAGCCATTAATATGCTCAATATTTCACATAGTATATCAGAATATAATTTTACACCTATAAACCAGGAAAAAAAAAGGCTACAGGGCAAATCACAAATTTTTAAGTTGTTAAGGCTTGAATTGATCGTAAATCTATTAATTTCTTCACTAAGCAGTAAAATAAGCAGTAGTTTACACACTGCAGTCTAGGTCTTTTGGGAAAAGATAGTTTGTATCTTTCTTTTTAGTATTTTGGTTGAAACCTTTAATTATAACCAATTGAATTTCCTTAAAGATTAGGGGGCCCACATAGACAGACTATGCATACCCAGTCATTATCTAGAGCTCAACCAGAGATTAATGTGGGTGAATTTTCTATGATATCATGCACTTTTACCTATTATCAAAATTTAAGATATACGCCACATAACCTTTCATTTTAATATTCATGCTGGTTTTAAGTATCTTTTTCTTATAAATGCTACAATGAAATCTTCCCTTAAGGCAAATATTTTGCACTGTCTGAAACTTGGATACAGCAGCACTGGGGATTTTATTAATGAGGAGAAAGACGTCTCTGTGATTATAGGACTTTGAGAGTCACAGGAATTACGGGAATTGCAAAACAATTGCATGAAACCAGTTTAGCACGGCCTTACAGAAACCCCAGTGTGGGTGTCACTGACAGTGGAGCAGAGATACACTGGATGGATTTTTGATGTATTCACCAAAATGTGGATCACACTTTGATATCAAACAGAACACAATCTACACAGAAATGGTGAGACCTTTTTTGCCTGCTCTGTGTTGGATGTGGACAAGCAGCAGAATAGTGCAAAGGAACAGAGAAGGTAAATAAGAGGCAGAGACTCCTTATATTGGCACAGTAAGTGGCCTCAGTTGCCCCACCATTCTCTGTCAAGCTCACACAGGGAAAGGAGTAAAAAGGTACTTCATGCAGAGCAAATACTGCATGCTCTTGCTGTGTGGGACAAGGATGAGATGGCATTCTTCTGTCCATTTCTGTAGGCAGACCCTGTGCTAAAAGCAGCTTCCTGGCCTTAGTCTAGGATAGCACTTTTGCCTTCCCTTTCTGTTTTATCCTCTGAGTCTGTGTGCACTCACTTTGTAAATAATTTTGGCAGACAGAAAAGACAGAAGTAAGCATGTCTGTGTTTTGGAGTTCAATACTATCAGGTTGATAAGAGTCAGCCAAGTCAAAGAAATTCCTTGGTCTCTTTTCTATCACAGCCACAGAAATTTGATCAAAGGAAAGACATCTCATATAACATCTCAGTACGACTGTGTTGGATCAGTTGTGTTCAGCCTCCTCCACATATGCAGGGTTTTGTGGTCCTTATTCCCCCTTATGCTGTGAGTCCTTAAAACATCTGAAAGATTTCCACAAGTAAAGCAAGGTGAAAATGTAGTCCAGGAGATTTAGAGCTTATGTGAAAGATTTAAAAATTAGTTGTGAACTAGAACACTGCCCTCCAGACATCTGGGACTCATATATGAATCATCTGCAGCAAAATAATTTGATGTACATGGGAAGTGGAACACTGAGTAGCAAGTGCAAGGAAGTCTGTGGGGCTTCAGTCCTTTTCCTTTGTGCATCCATAGCATCCCAAATTGGAAAACAACTTTGCCTTTTGCTATTCACAAGCACCAAATTCTCCTGGGAAACTGTAAGGCCCAACAGCTAAATTGTTGTTGTCGCTTCAGTGTCTATTCCTGAGACACTGTGAGCAAGCTGGGAAGGATGCAGGATATCCAATTCACTTTGTTTTTCAAGTAGTCTTACAAAAGTCTTTAGGTCAGTGCATTTTTAATGGGAGAATAAAGACGGAAATGTGAGTTTTAGCAACAAAAGTGTGATATATGTAAATTATTTTCCAATTTTTAGTTTTATTTTTCCTTAAAAATGAAAGGAAAGGTGACTGGAACAGACAAAATGCAGCAGTGAAGATAAGAACCTACTCTGGAAAGCTTAATGTAATTGTTTAGTCATTTCCTATAGCAGCATTCAAAAAAAAAAAAAGAGAGAGAAAAGGAAATTTTCCAAGTCAAATTCCTCACAATACCCAATGTTCTAAGTTTCTTATATTTTATTGTGAAGGGTTCCCCAGTTCTCTTTGCGCTTCAGCAATAACTTAGTGGTGCAGATCTTTAAACATTTCTCATTTGAAATAGCCCACAAGGCTTGCCGATAGAATTTTTATAGTGAGAGGTAAAAAAATTCCTTTTTTAGAAAATGTAACAAGGAATCGTCAGGAAAAATGATGATGGGATTGTAATTTTTACATGTGATCTTATGAAAGATAAAATGATAAATCTCCTAATGACCCAGACCTACATAGGAGGGCACTAAACTCAGTCCCCTCTAACACCCACACTGGAAGTCCTAATGCAGAATCACTGCCATGATTTATAATATTGACAAAATATTTTAAAATATTTGCGCAGCTTTTACTGTTACAGTGCAAAAGATCAGAATGAATATACACTGTTAATCTATTTCTCAAAACTTCCTGCCTCTGGCTTCCAGAGCAACATAACGGAGATGTCTCATCTTTCCAGCATTTAGGGGTCTAATTGGGATATTGTTCTGTACTTGCTGTTAGACAGTGTGGTGACAAGATGAATCTCAGCCAACACTGGCAGCCAGCCAGCGCATACCTTGCACAAACAAAGTGCAGGGCAATTAAAGTGTAAGTGCCAAAGGAGCGCTGCTGAGAGAGAGCACAAAAATAGCCATCCAAGAAAGCACTTGGAAAACACATTTCTTTGGCTTATTGGAGGACTGCTGTTCCATCCATTTATTTCTTTCCCTTGATGTCTTCCCCTCAAGGGAATCTGTTTTCCCCTCTTCAGTATTTTTATTCTTTAGAGAAGTTTGGGAAAACCTTGGTGAGGTGGGGATTTTCTTCTAGCAGGGCAGGGGAGACAGGATTTTAATTATGTGAATTGAGGCAAGAGGATATTAGAGAAGAAAGAGCTTTGGGAGGCATGTTATGAAATGGAACTTTTTATTGTGGATTTATTTTTATTGTGGATTGGGTGCACTATACACACATTATGTACTGCAGAAATATAGAGCATCATTCTATACACAGCTATGTATAAATATTGAAACAAGGCCTGTAATTCCACTCATCAAAGCCCTTAAAGAGTCAGATATTCCCCCCACTCCCTGCTATGCAAACAGGTCTGCATTACTAAAATGAATTCACAATCACTTTATTAGAAATTTGTGCAACCTGTGTTGAACATCTAGTATCCTAAATGCTCTACAAATGATTCCAACAGGGCATTCTGTGGCGTTCAGTGAAAAAACCTAACAGAGCTGAAACATTTATTGCTTGGAAGCCTGGTTGTGCAAAGATGGGCAAAACACTGTTGGAGAGGGAATGGGAGAGCAGGCTGGGGAATTAGATAACGGAGATAAAGGATACACAAATGTACTAACACAATTTCCATCCTCATTCCCAAACAAAGCAGCTGATCACAACATGCATTTTTCTTTTCCTTCAAATCTGCTCCAGTGTTCTTGTGCAGCAGGTATGTACTTGCAAAGAGCAAAACAATGAGCTTTACTGAATTTCTGCCTGCCCCAGATAGTCTTGTTGGTGGGTCTAGTGGTTTTTTTTCTCTCTGAGAATATATTTCTCTAATGAAGATTTTACATCTACAAGATATTTTTTATTTCCCCTGTAGTTATATATTTTTTCAATAATTTTGTTGTTTGTGGGCAGATTTACTTATTGTGTCTAGCAGCAGCAGAAGGAGTCACAGAAATAAGCTCCTAAGAATATCGACAACTATGGATGTATTTATTAATCTGAGCTTCTCTAAATATACCATCCAAATTCTTCCCTAAAATGTGTTTCTTTACATCATGTCCGTGTCAGGTCAGAAACAGCAGATACATGCTTTCTAACTTAGATTTGTTATGAAAAACAATTATTTATTCTGTGGGAAGAAAAGGTTATATTGCAGAGGTCAGATTTTTATAATTTTCTTTTTATGGAGCAAGCCTTTGGGATATTATAATGGTATGTCAACTAAACGCCTAGATGGCTCTACAAGGTCAGACAGAGTTCCAATGGGCATATTTTATGTATGTATCTTGCAAGTGTTGTCCCAGTACACTCCAACCCCACCAATAAACCATTTTATTGCTTTACAATAACACAGCTTTTTGTTTCACAGGATTTTTCCCCCCCTTTGAATCAATGCTAAATTCATAGAAATGTCAATAACAAAAATTTGCCAAGTTCTTCCTGGGGTCACATAATGACATTGTTGGGATTCTTAATGTATCTACTAGGTGAAAGAGCTGCCAGTACTGCATAAAGAATGAGTTGTTCTACTCCTGCCACAGCCTCAGCTGATTTACAACCACTTTGCGTTTGATGTTGGACAGGATAATTTCATCAGTCTCCAGCCCTTGTGATCATATCCCAAAATGACTAGTCAGGTGAAGCCCTAGCCAAAGATTGCTTGTCACCTGTAGGAAGTAGCTGTCTGCTATGAGTAGTCTTTACTCATAAATGTAATCATCAGTTAGCTATTCATTGAGCTATACTTCATGGTCTAGCTGTAGTAGTGAGGATAATATACAAACACCTCACAGGGAAAATGCTTTGAAACAACAGATGTGTCCATTAAAAAACTTGGGTTTTTACAGCGGGACAGTATCTTAAACGGAAGTAACTGGCTTCCAAGTTCATCTCTGAAGGTTACTTTAGAAAACCTGTCAAAACCTCTCCCCCTCCCTGAGTGATTCACTGAAGCAAATGGCCTGTAGTTAAAAACAGTGATTTCTTAAAAGTCCAACACCAGCATCATCGTGGTGATTTAAGACAGCCAGAGCAGGATAGGTAAAAAATATTTTGTGCACTATTGTTTTGAAAGAATATGCGATGTGGTGATAGAGCTATCTGAGAGAACAGTATGCTAATGCAGCCGCAGCTCTTGGGGCAAATTCTTATTTGTTTTGGTTACATTCCTTGAAATTGTGGAGGATGTGTCTATTTCTACTACAAGTGATGCATTTTCATCATATCCAGACATATAATTTGTGATGAAGTAACTAACACTCATCCATTTTTTGCTCTTCAGCTGGGCTTAACCTGACATTTATTCTCTTATTTTAAATAAATAAAAATCTTGTTTCAGAAGAAATGAAGCTAGTAAGAATTCTGCAAAAGCATTATAAAATTGCCCAAGAGAAAAGCAGTGCTGTTATTAGGCCAATGCTGCTGTAAATGATAAATTAAAAAGGCAACATGAAGAGGCTGAAAAGTGGTGACAGCTACAATGAGTACATTTTCTCTTTTCTCAGTGTGAGATCACAGTGCAGGAATATATGAACTTTGAATCCCTTTGTGAAATTTGTGCTCATTGTAGCTGTCACTGCTGCAGGTGATGAACACTCCCAACCTGTTGTTTCTCCTCTGTGCCTTAAAAATGCAAGGGATAAATTCTAGTAACAAAGGAGTAGATATTTTGACAAATATGGTCACATAGCTAATGGGGAGATCTGGATAAAAAATTCAATCTAATTTGGAGTTTATTCAGAGGCTTGTGAGATTAAGGTCAGACAGATATTTAATTTCTAAAATTTTAGCTGGAAAAAAAGCATAACATTTGATATGTTTTAGTTATATCTATTTTGTCAGGATACTTCCAAGGTCTGAATGCACACTATTTTTCCTCCTCAGGTTTGTTCCTCAAGGTTGGTTTTTTCTATTCATTTCACTAAAAAACTTATAGATCTAGTACCTGAAAAAAAATCTAAATTTAAGCTACAGGTTCGAAGAACTCAAAATGCAACAGGAAATGGACTGAGACTTCTAGCTTGTCTTATTAAGAAGAGGTCTTTTGCAAATTTTGCATGTATAATACATGTGAAACTTTAGATTTTGGAATCAGAGAATGTGCAGATGACATATGGTGTGAGATAAGTTTTCTATTTAATTTTTTCTTTTCTTGAATAAGGAAAGATAGAAATCAAAACATGCACAAAAGAACAATTCAACTTTTCTTCCACAGAACAATTTTTCAAACTATCCTGTTAGCAAAGCTCTTTATGTTAATAATTTTTACGTCTGTTTAAAGGGACCTGTATTTCTGGAAATGTATATGGGGGAGATTTTCTACTTCTTAAAATTCTCTTTATTTGATATTTTGCACTCTGAATTTTACTCCCATTGCTCAACATTTCTTTTTTTTCCCTCTCAATGCCTGGAAGTCCCTGTGGTTTGTATCAGCTTTTGACATGATACAGGACCTAGAGAAAAGCTCTCTCACACTGTGACTGCCTTTTATTCCCTCCAAGCTGATGAACACACAACAGAGAGTTACTGTGCAGGAATAAATAAGATTTAAGATGTTATGCAGGTTTTAATTACTAATGGAATATTTCCTGTCTTGTGGGTATGCATTGCTCTGGTCAGAACAGGGACAAGTTTTTAATATCCAAAGGCACAAATCCTTTTCAAACAAGTAGCTTGCAGTAGCCACCTAATGACTGATTCTTCCCTGAGTACTATCGCACTACTAGGCACCATGGTAATAAAGGTGTTATATTTAATAATGCTTTTCCCTGTGTGAAAAAAGAAAGAGCCTTTGGCAATTGAACAGCATTTTCTAGCACCCAGTTTCATTTGTCTCCTGTAAATTGTGTGCACAAATGATCTGCAGCATGAATATTCTGTGTTTGCCCTTGCAAAGCGTTGATTGACACAAACCATACACAAATATCAACACCTTCCCTTTACAGAGAGGCAAGGGAAATTATCCAAAAATGAGACAACCAAGGCTTACAGGAATGTGACATCTTTACATCTCTAAAGCGGGTAAAAGTAAAATTTGCTTAAGTTAAAAAAACCCAAAAACCTCCAAACCCCCAGGTCATCTATAACTTTCTTTTTACTATATTGTGAAACAACATGACTGTTATTGTATTGGCAGTGATGACTGCCAGTGCCTTCGCAAGCCCTGTTGTGGCTGTGTGACCATGGAAAGTGGCTGTTTGCCAAAAGGGAGTCTGCAGAAAGGTGCTGCCATGCTGCAACAACCATTGCTGGGACAGAATGGATTTCTAGGGGAAGTTGTACCACCCAGTATTATAACAGGGAGCAACACAGGTGCATGTTCAGCAGCCTCCACAAGTACTGGGGGTGAATGTTTTCCAGGAGCAGCACTGGAGGGTTAGGGCATCACTGCATCACTGGTACAACTGAAAATCCCTCTTCCCTTCCCCCACATGGATTAATTTGTATTTCCATTTAAGACAATGTACAGTTACAACTGTGTTTTTGCAGTCAGGATTCTTTTTCCGAACAAACTTTTTTTTCTCCCCGTGGATTTTCTTTTGAAACTTTGTTTCTTTTCTAATTCTGGTATGCGCTATTCTGTCTGGGATCCTTTCCCCTTTTTTCATTGTCTTCTTCACTCTCAGTGAAAAGATATGACTGACAAACAACAATCTTTCCAGGTTAATTTCATGTGTGATTCCAGCTGGTTTCCTTTGATGTTTCAGACATTTTATCTTAGGTTCTCGTTATCAGTGTAAGACAAAGAGCTAATTCTACCCCGAATCCGGAACTTCCAATCTGGCAATACTGATTTGCTGTATCTTGTGATTTTGTTCTGGATCCGGGAGACAGTTTATTTTTTTTCTGAATATTGATTTAGATAATCCCAGGTGAAAAACTGGCATCATGTAAATGATAATGATTATTTCTTTAACTATTCCAAATATCAGACACAAAAACCACCAGAAAAATAAAAAACATAGAGGAAGGGGGACAAGTGGCCATCATAAAGAGCTTAAATGAACTAAGATAAAACACTATTTGCGTATGTCATGGATCAGTACTGAATTAATAATTTTTTAAAATTAATGCTAAGGTAAATGTCATGTAATACACACAGTAACTAGGATACTTTCTTTTCATTATCAAAATCTTTCTAAGGAAAAATCTTACTTTTTCTTTTTCTGAATCATAATGTGGTTTCTCTGCAGAAAAAATGTTGAGAAAAAGAGAATATTTCCAATTCTAAACCTTGAAGCAGTAGTAAAACAGCATCAGCAGATTTAAGAGAGCCTTTATTTTACAAGAGATTTTGTATTTTAAACACCTAAAAGACAGACATATTAGTATAAATTAGTCACCCTGGCCTCCATTTAGAGGAATTTATGAAGAGGAACTATAAATCAATATATGGTGATTCACCACATCCTGAAATAGTCCAGATGAGTCATATTTTGGAGGTGTGCACTGCTTTTGATGACTGTAGCAGTAATGTAACATATTTAGCTCAGTCACAGGTACCTGCCTTTGAGACGGTCAGGTGAGTGGGGCTGAATTCCATCTTTTTTTGCCTGCTGTCTCCAATTCTTCCACATTTCCTGTGTGGAAATGGAGAGAAGTGGGTATGGACCTGAGCTCTCCCACATCAGCCTGTGCACAATGTCTACAAGTCCCAGAATCTGTTGTAATACTTCTAGCAGATGAGCAAAAGGCAATGTCTTGTGTCATGTCAAAGGAGAATGTGCTCGTTATCCAATGGTTCATTATTGGTTCTGGACTGAATGGTTCCCATTCAGTCAGTTTGTGAGCTTAAAACACATTTTACCACTGAGATTTTGAGGTGGCTTGTGTTATTTCAAATGCTGTTAGTATGCAAAGAAATCAACTTGTTTTGAATGTTTGCAGTGATGTTTAAACTGAAGAAATATGACTGAAATGAAAAATTAGTCCCTTAAAGTGTGATATTATACAGCTGATGAAAACACATTGAAAAAATAATGGTATTCATTTCTGCAGTATGAATGTGTGTTTTTGCAGTAAAATCTGCCTAAGAATTTTTAGTACTTCTTACAAAGATTTAATAAGAAAGACTTTAAAATGAGTTTACTGTATGTTTGCCTGGGCCTCTTCAGCAGCAGTACAATAAAGTGAGTTTAGGGTTCTGCATAATAATTTTTTTTAATTTCCAAGCTACATTCAGTGCCAACGTTTTTTGGCTTGCTTTGAGCAACATAGGGTGTTATATATAATAAAAAGTTAAAAATGCAAAACCAAAAGCTTTAAAACTAACACACATGCAACTTATGATGTAGAAGCATAGCTTTGTGCATGACGTTCATCTGTTTTGCCTCAGTGGGACAACAGGCTGCCTTCTTGTGCCTCCATTAGGATGTGACTTCAGCAGTCATTAACATGCTCTGATTTAAACCTGTACAAATGCCAGCCTTGAATGCCAGCTAATATCACTGAGTTTTTTATTAAGATTTTTTTCCAGGGCTGTGAAGGAGGTAAAAAAGCCAGACATAATGTTCTTTCTTGTCCAGGAAGGCAAAAACAGGGAAAAAGAGAGTCAGCCAGTTGAAGTGGATCAAAGTTGTATGCACCAAATAATGACAATTACTACAACACAACTCTTAAGACCAGATTTTATATTGGCATATGGATGGGTTTTTCTGAAAAGTTTTCTCTGAGGATAAGGATTGAATGAATCATTTTTTTCCCAGGAAGCAAAACACTGTTATTGCAGAAACTGCTTCCCAGCTCTCATCATACTGTGATTATAAGCAATTTTCATAGCCATTGCACTTACATTGTATTTCAGGGTGTAAAGACAGTCATTTTTAAGTATTCCCTCTTTGGAAATGTCATTACCCTGTCCCTGTCTTGATTTTGCTTTGCCGCCTCTTTCTCCTCAAATTCCCATCACACCAGTTTGAGCAGCCTTTGCTGTCCACTGCTTTGTGTCTAGAGGAGGAGCAAATGAGGTCGGGGGCAGGTTCTTCAGACACCTTCCGCTCAAGTAGGGCAGAGCAGCACCCGTTGTGCTGCTTGGTGCTTCTGTGGGAAGCAGGCAAAGCACTGAGCTGGCAGTCAGCAGGCACCTCTACTTCCTTCCTAAAGCACTTAAGGAGCCCTGGGTGGTGACTTCAAAGACCATTTATTCACTGCTCAGAGGAATGGATATTTTGTAATACGAAATGAATCGAATTTCAAAGCCTGTAAAGGTCAAAAGCAGCCTCTGGCCAAACAAGAGGAAGAAGCCGATGGGAATTACACCTCTTCATGAGAGGCCACTTGAACACAAACAGCCCTTGTGAAGCTGCATATGCAAAGAGTTGAACCACAAACCTCCACAGAGTCTGATGGATGAGAAGTAATAACTCACCCCTAGGACAGGCAGAGACCAGAAATGCTGGGCTGATGCAGTTTCTCTTTGCCTGCTTTTACTCTTTCAGGTTTGGCACTAACCTCTCTTGAGGTGGGACTGTGAGCGTCCATTTTCATCGCTGCATATGCCAGGTCAGACTCTGCTGGTGTGAAAAGCCCTGTGGCGATAGCACTCACTTTCCTTAAATAAGTGCAGGAGATGGTGAGTCTGGGAGAACTAACATAAGAACTTGTCACAGTTCAGAAGCCTCCCCCTCCTTCACAAAATTAGTCTCTTTGAATTACAGCTAATACTAATTCTGTTTTCTGTATGGAACAGTACAGACCTATGTGATTTTCCAAAGGAATTGATTAAAAAGTGCCCTGCTGTCACTGGTTTAAGCTCTTGCCACCCTGAGTGGAATTCAATGGGTAAGAATAAGGACAATCATGCAAATATTCAGAATAAAGTGTTAAAGCAAGACATTATGTCAGCCGTCTTACTCAAGACAAATATGGCACTAAAGTGTATCTTATTGTATTACTTACCTAATCATCAGATTTCTAGCCATTTCACACATTTCAGGGGAAAAAATATTCTTTGATGACTTTTTCTGCTTCATGGGTTTTTTTGAATCTTGCTACTAGGTAAAAAAACCCCAAATAACAGCAAGCAAGCAAACAACCCCCAAACAAAACAAAACAAAAAATAGGCATCACAGGCTGTGGGTACAGGCTTCAGAAGAGAGAGAAAATGGACTCATAAAAATTTTCTTATGTACATTGTCTGGGGTGAAAAGTGTGGATTTTAAAGCTTACTAACTTGCAGTTTATCCAATATTTGATGCCTTTTGATTATGTAGTCCTTTGTCTTTAAAAGCAGACTGCCTATTTGTGGTAAGAACTACTAGATCTAGGGTCAATAAGCCTTTTTGGGGATTGGGAAGGATGAACTGGTGTCCCTGTTTTTCTGAGCACTATAGTTCCACAGCTGTGAGCCACAGAAGAAGACATGTCTTTCTCTGAGGTTGCTGCTGTTTGGTGGCAGGTGCTCAGGGCTTTGCCTGCAATAAATAGAATAGGAACCTCACAAAATTCAGCAAGGGTAAATTCCAAATCCTGCATCTGAGATGGTCTAATCCCTTCTGCTAATCCAGGCTGAAGTCTGCCTGGCTGGGGAGGCAGCTCTGCTGAGAAGGCCCATAAGGTGTTGCCTGAACGTGAGCCAGGGTGTCTTATGTCATTAAGGAAGTTCAGTGGCATGCTAGGGTCTATTAACAGAAGAAAAACCAGTAGATTATATTCCCCTTTTACTTTGCACTATGTTTGAGCACATATACAAAACTGCATCCAGATTTGGGCCCCCCTAACTCCTAAAACATGAATAACCTGCAGCAAGTTCAGTGGGGTGCCCCCAAGACAGGCATGGCTGGAGCACTTGCCCAGCGAGAAGAGGTTGAGGGAGCTGGGTTTGTGTAACCGGGGAAGGGACGGCTCTGGGGGTCCTACCAGTGCCTATGGGAAGGCTACTGAAAAGAGGGCCATGCTCCTCACAGTCATGTGTGCTGAGAGGATGAGGGGGAATAAGATGAAAAAACAGACATTCAGACTTTACATAAAGAGCACTTTCACTGTGAGGACTCTTCAGCAGCAGATGAAGAGGGGGTTTGTAGTCCCCATCCTTGGAGATTTCCAGACTGTATAAACCCCAGAGCAGGTATTCAATCTTGAGCTGCTTTGAGCAGGAGGTTGGCTGAAAGGCCTCTCAACTTCCTGAGGTTGGCTGAGAGGCCTTTCATCCCAGTAATTCTGTGAGCATGTGATTTTTACCCAGCAGTGGACCTACTTGATGCTGGAGAAATTTCAGTGGTCAGTAAAAGCAGCATACTCACTTCGTGGCTAAAATATCATCTGAAAACTTCTGCACACAAAACACTTAAAACAAAGTGGCAATTTAAAATAAGAGAAATGCAAAAACCAAGATGAAAATCAGCACATAGCTTGAAATTAGTTTGATGAAGCAGGCATTCATCTTCACTTGAAGATAGAGGACAAAAGAGAGCACAACTGTCATCTGGATCAGGTTAAACACAGGCAGAGTTGTTGCCCTGGTTTGTGTCATGACCCCCTGTGTGAACAGCACCAGCATCACCCCGTTTCAGCTGCCACCACATGGTGCCTGCAAGGAGAAGGGACAAGCAGCACTTTGTGGCTGCCACCTGCGAATCCCTCATTATTGGCAGGTACTTTGCAATGGAGTACTAGGACAGGATAATTGCCGGAGATAGAATTGGCAAGAGCAGTGTATGGGAGACACATTCAATTGCACATGAGTATGGTAGGTGAACTATAAAAAAAGCAACCCTGCCATTATCTGTTGAACAGCCAGCAACTGTGGGTCTTCCATTTTGTTTACGGCAGAACGGGCAAAAAGCTGGTAGCGTCAGCAGTAAATAGCCTGGGGACTGTGTGCCTTGTAAAGGTATGATGGATGCCTTTGTGAGCCATAGCTCAAACTTTGGTGACAATAACAGTGAGGCATTACAAGTTTATTTGCAAGATTAAGTCTAAATGTTGTCCCCAGAGTGCAGTATAAAAACTAATTAATTTTTTTATTCTTTATCATTGAGATCAACATTCATCCATAGGAATTTGCATTTCTATATGACCCTTGTGTAAGCCAGCTTGCATGGGAGTGGGACCAATTTTGAGACTCATCAATAGTGCTGTCCATCCTACTCAAATATTCCATTTATACTAAATATTTCACAAGCAAGTATAGTTCTACAGCCAGGTATAGGAGGAAAACAAGTACTTATATGTGAAACATGATTACTATATTTCATTACACAAAGTTTTACTATGCATTTGTGTCTTACAGCTCCTCTGCTGTATGGATTCCTCAATATCTAATTCAGGAAGTGAGTTTGCACTGCAGTCTTCCACCCATTGAGAGTATTGGCTGGCCTTTTCAACCAGGCATTTTAGCAGACTTTGGCTTCAAGTCATCGGCATCTTTACACCTCAGCACTTCTTTGGTTTCCAACAGGTTCATTCATCAGTTTGAGCATTCAAAATTTTTACTTGGGGATGTTATTAGGTAGGAAGAGGTAAAAACACTTGTAGAGTGAAGACATAAGCCCGCAGCACATGAAAGTAAGAGAGAGGTTGAAAAAGTATTTTAGTGGGGGAAAATATCTTACCATGCCATCAAATCTGCGATTCAGAGCCTCCCCATATAAAAATTTTGCCGGACAAATCTCCTTTCAATCTCCAGGTTCTTGTGTTAGCACTGGAAAATATTTCTTATAGAAGGATGTTGTAGAAGGGAAGGGTGCTACCCTCTGGTTTGGCTTCTCATACAAGGAATGCCTGATATGGAGCTGGGAACCTGCAGGCCACAGGCATGTCAAACCATGACATGCATGGTTTGAAGGAACCATGGCTGGAACCATGCTGGGAGCAGAAGGAACTGGGAAAGAAGGTGCACTGCAGCTGTTGGATCTAAGCAGCAGGCTGCAGTCATGCAGAAGGATTTCCTTCATTCCAAACTCATCTTGCATTGATCTCTGGAAAATCGAGTCCTTACTGGAAAAGTCCACTTCTAATATTGTTAGTCCTTTTGAGTCACTGTAGCCTCAGGTGGTCCAATTACCTACCAAGCCAGCAACCTTCTCCTGTGCTACTGGGAAGAGCAAACTTTTCTTCATCCCTTCCGCACAGCACACTGAGGGAAAACCTCTTTATAAATTGCATGTAGGCTTCTATACTAGCCAAATTCACAGATGTTTCACAGAGGTAAGCAGAAAGTCAGTACTCCTGACCCACCAGTTTTTGTGGGCTTTTTCTACTGATTACATATTTTCTGGCTTGAATTTGCTTTGGATACAGAGATTCTTTCAGTGGAATTCAGAAATGTCTATGGGTCTTCCTGTGTAAAAACTGAGGGAAAAGTCAGCCTAAACAGAACTTCCAACGCTAACAGCTTTCCTTATTAACTCTTATTATCTAACATGCTGCGTTTTGTAGGGGGAAAATAATCTAAAAGATGGGAGAGAGAGAAAAACTGAGACAAACAAAAAAAAAATCACACTTTGAAATTCATCCCTTTGGCAGCTGTCCCTTTCTCATTTTGGCAGACGGAGAATTGCTGGCAGGACTATTGAGGGAAGGGTAAAAGACAAATGGTTCATGATGAATCCTTTAACTAAGCTGATATTTCAACACAGCACTTGCCAGCATTTTTCTTTGGCATACGCTTTATAGAACATACATGGCAACCACTTCAGCATTGTTAATATATTGGCATTACCTGGTTTATTATTCATCTCCCTCTGAATCAGACCCCAGACTTTCAGGAGACTATCACATAGCAGAAGCCCCCCCTCTTTTTTTTCCTAGCATTTATTTCCCTGGGTGCAAAAATGAAAAAAACTATGAGACCATGATTTACAAAACCCAACAAGCTAGCTTTTTAAGATTAGTGTATTAATTATCAGGATATTATCCTTTGTAATACTGATAATGTAAATACCACCTTTCAAGAATAAGGTTTATTAAACAACTCCACTGTTTGGATGAATCAGTTCCAGTAAGACAAAAATAAATAAAATCACAAATTCTTAAGAAAGTAAAATAAAAATATGGACTAGGAGGTAATTTGGGGGGTTTTATCATGTTTTTTTGTCCCATAAAAAAAGCTTCCAGGTTTCAGGAGAAAAAGTGAATAGATCAAGATGAAAACAAAATATTTCAAACTCTGTAAGAAAAAAAAAACCAAACCAAAACAACAACAACAACAAAACCAACAAAAGCTCAAACCAATCTGTAAGCTGGATTTATTTTTATGACATTTAATTACAACATTTTCATTGACTTGAATGGGTCCAACAGTACACACTACATATACAGCAATTCATTGAACCAATAAATTTGAATTTAAAAAATAGTTACATCAAAACATTAAAGAAGAGATTGGAATACAAAATGTTTTTTTTACACATTCAATCATTCATTTTTCCTTTATATTTTCCTTCCTTTCTTGCTAAATACTTAACTCATTATCTTTTAACTAATTTCATTGTGTGTTCCTAAAGTTCCCATAGGTGGCATTCCACCACATCTATGTCTTTTGCAGAAGACACTGCATTTTCAAGGAACCAGCCCATGAGCTGGTTCAATCAATAAATGCCTGCATGATGAAGTATGTACGACCACAGCAGATGGTCAGGAAGACCTTGTTTAACATTTTTGAATTAAACTGTTGATGTTTAATTGTAAAAATTCCTTATAAATGCATCTTGCTCCAGTACAGCGCGGTACTGTAAAAATCACTGGTAAGGTAATAACTGAAGGAAATGCAGTGAGATATGTGTAATGCAGTGTACAATTTTCTGGCCAGAGAGCTCAATTAGTTCTCCTCCTTTCTAACAGGCTACCTTCATTTCCCATCCCTGCTAATAGAAGACTAAAATTGTAAAAAAAAGAATTACAAACTTAATCTTCGGAAATAATAATAATAATAAACTGATAATGACTTCAGGCTTTATTGCAAGAACTTGTGGGGTTTTTGCAAAAAGAGACCAAAAAAAAAAAAAGGTTTGGATATTTTTTCCTTATTTGAATTGACTCTAATGCTAGAATTTATTAATAGAAGGAAACTGAAATGTGGGTGTCTAAAAAGGCAATATGGATTAGCTCAACAAGCTATGGAGAGCATGAATAACAAACCATATATTTTTCCTGCCATGACAGGGCATTGCATAAAAACACTAGGGGATGGATGCAAACAATGTGCTGGTGAGAGTGACAATAAAACAGAGATGACAGCATAAAGAGAGAATGATGAATGTATTAACACAGGTAAGGGGGTTAGATAAAAGATCACAGGGAACAGCAGAAAATTCACTCTAAGCAGATCTTGAATAGTCTGACAGGAAATAGTGCTGTTGTTAGATGTGGATTTGATAAGGAATGTGATGACAACAGAGAGTGAAGAAATCTTTGAGTTTATATGGAGAGATTTATATTTATGTCTCTGGATATACATTTATAGATATTTATACTAAATATATATTTTGATATCCCTGTAATAAATTTCTATAACCAAATGATAAACTGTATTTATTGTAGTTAACACCCTTTGCCTGCCTTACCTGTGCTACGTTCTTTTTTTCTTTTCAGCTGGTGATTTCTCTAAGCAGCTCAGAACTGCTGTCAGAATTGTTGAAACCTGCCAGAATTTTTTTTCTTCTTTTCTTCCCAAACACCTCCAGAGATGGGGAATTCTCCTCCTCTGCTGTATTCTGCTTTGAACTACCTGTCTTTAATTACCCCATTTTGTATTAGTTTAGATTTAAAGGTCCAATTTCTCTTATCTATCAAAGATGAGAAAAGCAGGGGAATTGAGGCTGTTATTATAAAAAAACTGGCATTAACATAATAGACAGATTTCTTGAAAATGTTAGTCCCAAACAGTTGAAAGAAAGATGTTAGTCTACAAAAGAAAGTTACAAAACCAACCATTTTTTAAAGTCTTCATTTTAATTTCAAAAGATTCACAACAGTAAATCTATTAAAGTTACATATTTTTTGTTAATGGCTACTTGCCTGGGATTAGTCTCTAAAACTGTTGTTTTTCAACAGTTGAACCAGCGAAGAAGACAAAAACCAATTGGCTTTAGTAGGTTTTATATTAGGTCCTTAGATGTAAATAGCTCAACGTAATTTTATTTTATTGCTTGTTAGCACTCTCATGTTTTCACGTCTTACGGTCGCTCAATGAGTGGTTCTTTTAAAAACCTTTCTCTTTATGTCACTATTTTCCATAAAGTAATATTAGAGATGTAGAGATCCCTGATTGCCTTTTTCAAAATGCATGTCATGTACTTGGGGCATTTGTTTGATATTGAATGGAGCACAGCAGCACTACCTAGAAATCAAGGAGAAGAACTGAAAGACACCAATTTCTTCTGATGCTATAAGTAGCTTTTAGACAGATTACTCAAAGAGGAAGAAAAAAATTACCAAACTGAACCCCACAGCACATGCCCATGCACAAATTAGGCAAAATTTGCTGTGACAGTTTCAATATTGCCAAATGTTGTTCAAGGTTGCAGACTTATGTTTTATATTTTCCTTCACACACATAATATTTTTAATATTATGGGTCAGAATTTCACCACTCAGTGGCATCTTTTTGTCAGCAGTGATTCAGTAGACAAACAAGGCTTGATAAGCTGCCAGCAAGGGATATCGCGTTTACACAAAATCACAATTGAAACCATCACTCTGAGACAGATTAAAACCTGTAAGGCTAAGCATAAGAAAAAGGACGCTGAAAACCTCCAGAATTTGTGTATTACAGTATGAATGGAAGTTTCAGAAGACTAGTCAGAAAGGATTACTCTAGAAAAGAAAATTTTTGTCTTGGAGACTTTTTTTATTGACCTGTGATATGCTTTTGGTTTGAAAGACAGGTTAAACAAAGAGAGCTCCAGTCTTTCAAAACTCTCACAGCTCTATAAATAACTCCACATAAAATGTACAGTATGTATAAACAGCATGACAAAGATTTTCTGACAGTATTTTCTCTACAGTAAAAATAAAGTCAAAACATCCCATTGATGGCAGCTATTTTGAAGAATTCCTAAGAATACGAGTGCTTATGAGCTGGCAAACTCTCTGTGAGTGAGAGTGAGTATAAACAATGAACTTTTATGAGGTTGTAGCCATTCCATCAAGATCCAAATGCAGCTTGGATGGACCGTAGCCAAGAAGTGGCTGCTCAGCATTTAGTAAAGCATCAGCTAAGGGAACCGCAGAAAGAATCAAACTGTTCCAGCAGTAAAACTATCTGCCAGCAACATTTTTGAGAGTTCACCATCTGGGTCCTGCAGCCATCAATCAGACTCAATGTGTCACCCCAGCTGTCCTTCAAGGCTCCTCGTAGTCAAGATAGAGCAGTTGTGAGAAAATAAAACACAAAAATTGAGAGAGCACAGCTGTTGAAAGCTCGAGTAAGTCAGCAGGCAAATCAACTCCCAAGTATTAAATAGCACACAATTGCTTCTCTAAATCTAAAGACTGACCACTTGCATGTCTGAAATTACCTGTTTTCTGTACTACATACTGATATTTTATTTGACTATGCTGCTTTAGTCATTTTGGGGTTGTTTCATAAATGTCTCTTTTACTTTTGTGGGAAATCAATCCACAAACCCCAGGTTTATAAGTTTATTTTCTATAGGTTAACATGTAAGGGCTCTATTCATTGGCTCTTACTGTGACCTGTACTTGTTAAAATTAGACACTAATATTGGACATTTTGACTGGAGACAAACTCCGAAAAACTCTGCCATTGTGAATCTCCCACCTGACTAAGAATTAGGGCCTTAAAATATGTGTGCATGGTTGGAAAGATTCTCTTGGAAATAAGTTAAGTAGCAGCTTGTACAAGAACTGAAACTGGAAAGTAGAGATGTAGGAATTTCAGAAGAAACAATAGAATAGGTAGGAGCAGTTATTAAATTAGTAATTCAATACCTATGAGCAAATGGGGAACCAGCGAGAGAAGAAGCTGATGGTTGAAAAAGCAAATCTGATTTTCCAAATAGATTCAAGTACAGACAGTCAGGAATAAAAGCCAGAGCTATAAGCAGGGCTGTGAAAATTTAGGGAGAAAATAAGTTATTTAATTTATTAAACTTGAGAGACAAGAGAAAAATTTCAGTGACCGAAGTGAGAAGTTGAACAGACAAGGAAATAAATAGATTTCTACTGCATTTTTAAATGGAATGATAGGGAAATAAAGTGGGGGTTCTGTCCAAACATGGTTGATTGCTTTTTCTATCTATGTTACATTGCAAAATACCTCCAATATTTCTTTCACGCTTTAAGGATGTTTCAAATGCCTGGCTTGTGAAGACAGTTTTGTTTGTTTATTTTTTTTTCAAGAGTTGACTTCATTTTATGAATGGTTTCAATAAAAATATATGCACTGGCATCCAAGGTTTGTTCCAGTATACAATTTAGATGCAATCTTCTCCATATAATGGCTTTACTTAATGTCCATCTATAAAAGTCTAGGCCTGGAGCAGGTAGAGTGTTCTGCAGGAATAAAAAAAAATATTATGAGCACTAGTTTTTATATTCTTTTATTTTTTAGTGTTTAGAAAGATTTATTGTATTATAGTTATTCAATATTCAATTTCTACAAAGCCGAGCTGCAGGTGGTAAGACTGTGCATAACAATAAAAAATTCTCTATTTCAGGTTTTTCAAACAAACGTTTCTGTTTCAGGATTTTAAAGTGAATAATAATCACATAATCACTGAGTCATTTGTCTTGCAAGGGATCTCATGGTATCACCTACTCTGGTAGACAAGACTGTGCCATTTTCGTGCTGCTGTTCCACATATTGCAAAACAAACTCAGGGATGCTCAGATGCTTCAGAAGATCTAGACTGAGGAGGAGAATGAGAAATGGCAAAAGAGAAATGCAGAAGAGGAGGATGAAAAAGAGCCCAGTGACCTGTTGTTGCAGGTAGATGTCTCCTAGCCTGTCGTAGGATTTCCATTGCGAACTTTCACAAAACCTTCGGAGGCCTGGGCACACTGAGGACGTCAGCTTATATCTCGTGCCAAATGAGGTTCTTATAGGTGAGGTTTCCTAGCATTCATCTGAGTTTTCAAGGGGGAGATAACAAGAACACAGGAAGTTATGATTTTAAAGGTGTTTTTGGTAGAATACAGTAAACCAATTAAAGTGCATATGGCTTTAAAAAAATTACCAGATCTTTGTTTAAAATGCACTTCCAAAAGCATTATCATCATTCAAACTTGTCAGAAAAAGGATGTACTGTAAAAACACATATGACACATAAAAACACATCTCAAGTGGATTGGCTATTTTCATGAAGCTGTGATTTAATCTATCATCACTGTTAACTGGTGTCTCATGTAGGTGCTTACTGGAGAGCAGAGGGATTCAACATAATTTAAAAGATGGTTTAGAACAGCAATAACTTTTGTACACACATCATTTAGCATCAGCCAAGAGAGTTTGTAATGTCCTTCATACATCTGTGTAGTTTTTAGAATAAAAGTGGAAAATGCTTTTGGCAAAAACAAGCAATAAAAAACCTCCCTTGCTATGTAGCAAATAAACAGAAAAGGACTTTACATGAGGACGCATACCTACTACTGCTTTTCAACCAAGTAGCATAGCTTTTGCCCACTACAAAGTTTGCATGACTTGTGTTTTGATATCACAAATATTGACATCGTGATCAAAGTAATTGGACTGTGTTCTGCCCGGTTGTGGCTGTTATCAGAGAGCAGAGCCTACTTTTCATTGATTCCTGCTGATTTCATGCCAATATGAAGGCATGACAGAAATAATGACAATGCAGCATATTTTTATTTTGAAAAGAACAGTCTGTCCACTCTTGTTCCCTCTGGGCTGAAATAGCAACCAGCACATCCAAATAGAGGGGAGAAGATGGCACCAAATGAATTTACGTGTTAAATGGCAGTTTATTTTGTCAGATTCCTCCATAAGTCATTAACTATTGTATTCTCTTTCACAGTAAATAGCCTGGTCCCTGCAAAGAAATTACATACCTGTTCTGTGGAGGAAAATGAAGGCTGAGTTACACATATATTCCAAAATTGCATGAAATATTTATTTTCCATATTTTATATAAAACATAGAGAGCACTGTGGGTATTTGTCCTACACATGAATGCAGAAGTTAGAAAAATTACTGTAGCTAAATCCCAAATCAGACCTAATTCTTTTAAATACTACTCTTCCCTTTTAATTCTTTAAAATACATCTCTTTCCTTTTAATTCAATTAAATACAAGCTTTATCACTCCCCTATGAGTCAAGATAATTAAAGAAAGACGCATATTTGTCAGTGAATCTCAGAAATGTTCTAATGAGTGAATAAGAATCATTTGCAATTAACATGCTAATTGCTTGTATGCAAATGGCCTGTTGTTGAAGTGGTTTAAAAAGTGCTTGAAAACAGTTTGTTTGCCTTCCCTCTTAAGCAGACTAAACATTCCCACTTGCAGTCTTATTTACATTATTAATTTGCTTAGCAAATATTTTTTTAATAGCTGGTGCCAATAGAAGGAGTGGAAGCCTTGTTTGGAGAGCTCTTGTGAAGAGTGCTATTTTCTCCAGTTCAAGCAGATGAGCAGACTGAAATGTGAGGTTTTCAGGCACATAATAGACCCTTGGCTTATCAAAGCCTCTTATCTGATTGGAAAAAAAATCAAAGGTAAACTTCACAGCTCATGGAATTAAAAGACAAATGAGATGTCATAATTATCAAAGTGGCTAATTTAGAAAATTAAGCCATTCACATAGGTGACATAATTGCTTGTCACAATCACTCTTTTTCTCATTAGCCCTCTCTTCAGTACCTACCATACAGTGGAACATTCTTTAGTCTTGGAAAATATTGCCTATATTGTAATCTCTTAATAGCATAGCCCCTGAAATTAGTGCAAAAATATACTTAATAGCTTCATTGATGTGATATATTTGTGTGATTCTCTGTTTGATCGCATCTAACATTGTAAAATCTGGTATTTTGAATTTTGAGTATTTTATTGGGTTTTCTTTCTATCTTCTTTTAAAATTATACAATTTAAAATTAATCATCTAATTATGATGGAGGACTTAATACGCCAACATGCCATATGCAAATTCTTTTGACAGGATTACATTTCCATCTCATAAGGCAGTTTTAACATGTAAGTATTATGAGGTATTTAACCATTGTGGCTAGAAGATTAAATTGTCCTCCTAAATTGTGGATGTATAGGAAAAATACTTTATTCTCTATAGAGCAATGCATCTTTCTAACATTTTATGTTGCTTTCAGTCAGTTTAAAATAATACCTAAAATAATATTCTTTATAAGAAAGTAATTTTCAGGAAGTAGGTGCACTTCCCTGACAATCATATTGTTTATGAGTCAGCAAGTACAGAAATTATTAATGACAATTTCTAAGAAAGGAAATGAGTCTGGTTTGCTATGCGAGTTTCAAGGCATGACATTGTAAATGGGCAAGGTTAAACATTTTGGATTAAAAACATGACTGTGAGATTGATTAGGGTCCTACAGTCTTGTAAAGTTGGTAGAACATAGCTGACATGAGTTATAGTTTGCTGAATTCAGAGAGATTACATTGATGTCATTCATTTGAAGAGATAGTTCATCCTGGATGCATACAGTGAAGCTGTCATCTGTGCGTTTCACAAATATTCATGTGACTAACATGTTTTGATTAGACTAACGCTGAACCACACCATTGAATGGGTCGTGTGTCTGAAGCACTGTGACAAAGTCAAAATGTGTGTTAAAAAATACAGAACAAAAACTGGAAATAAATAAAGCCAAAAACCCAACCTAATCTTGTAAAGCTTTTGTATGCCACTCCTCTGAATATTTGGCATACTTGACATATGAAGTACTGAGGCTCGTATCTTATAGCAAGCAATTAGGCTTCTGACTATAATAGAAGAAAGTTAATATATCATTAGCTCAATTACAAACAGTATTGACTTTGGTCTGTATGAACAGACTCCTATACAGTTTGCATGAATGTGCTTATTTAGAAATCAGGTCCATCCTGCCCTTTATTCTCCACCCATGGCTGGGCAGGACTGCAACCCAGTAGTCCCAGAAGGGAACTTGCTTCAGCTGACAGTTCCTCAAAAGTGAATGGAAAGCAAGAGGTTCTATTTCCAAAAAAAAGGCCTTCTTCAATGGACTGCAGTAGTCTTCAGAATATGTCCTTGTTTTAGAAAATTATGTTAGGACTGATGATTCTGGGTTTATTGGGCTTGACAGCACTCCAGTTATGCTTCCTTGGCTCATTGCAGGGGTAGTCACTCCATTTAAACCCTCCTGCCCAGAAGGCATAGGAGGTGTTCCAGTCCCATTTCTTCTACAAAAAATTGTTGACACCAATTCTTTTCCCCAATCTTCTCTATAGTTTCCTAACTTCTCACTAGGATTGTTTTTTCCTGAGTCCTTCAGTTTGTTCACAACAAAGAAGGCAAGAATTCTAAACCAACATTTTAAACACATTCCCACTGTTCATATGCAAAAAGAGCTATTTACAGATCCATACAAAAGTAGCAAAAAACACTTGCGCATAAAAACATTTGGTTTCATTCCTCTCCACTATAGAAGTGCTCTGACTTTCCCATCCTTTTTTTATCCTGCATCCTTTTGATCCCCATGGTCTCATCTCCTCCCTAACTTCAGGTTGTCTTTTCATGGCCAGGGCAATCCCTCTTTAATTTAGACCCCTTGGCCTAGAGAGCCAAGACACCACTCTCATTTTAAACAGCTCTATTTAAAGCACTTTTTCATCTGTTTTCCTGCTTTACGTTGTTGGTTGCATCTGATGCCTAGAGAGGCTATGTAGAACAGAGGCTACACAGTGTTAAAGGAATAAAGCAGGTGTTTATTAAAAAGGCCTTCAAAGGATACACCTTGGGCAGTAGAAGAGCCTGGCCGTGGCTACACCCAAGATGGACTCCAGGTCATGAGTTTTCACACTTTTATAACTTTTGGGCCATTTACATATTGGGGTTAATTATCCAATTACAGCTTCAGGTTATGAAGTCCCATCCTCTCAGACTGCTCTCCTCAAAAAAAAGTTGTTTACACTTTTTGAGCCTGAAGCTGCAACAATGTCCTTGGTTCTCAGGCTGGAAAAGGATTTGTCTAACTAAACTGTGAAGAGAACTTGCTAACACTTTATATGAAGTTCAGAGTTATATACTAATGCAGTACAGAATCTGGAAAATATGAAAGCTAAAACTTAAAGCATCACATCCAGCTAACAGACCAGCTCTGCTCTCAGTCCCAAGGGCAGGCATGACATGTTAAATCTCACATCAGTTAATATCCACAGCTATCTCTGAACTATGACTTGCTCAGTCTTTTATCATGCCTGTTGTTTTCCAAGGCACTTATCCCATGCTAACAACTTTTTCTCTTGTCCTCTGGCTGCCTCTGGTCTCACATACGTGAGAGGTGACACAGACCCTGTCAGAAATTCTTAACATTCATGGTTATAGTTACATGAAAGGTTCATAAAGACGGAACTTGTAAGTTATGCATAAATTTTCTCACTGTCTCAGGGCAGAATAAATATTAATTGTCTACTGTTTTTCTAGAAGACATTTTCTTGCAATAAATAAGTATCCATAAGTATCTGTCTGGTTTGAGGGAGAAGGAAAGGAGGTTGAAGATGTTCTGTAATTCTTCCATCACCTGTCACGAGGAGGGTCAGGTTCTGATCTCATTTATTGCACTGGAAACTCCTGAGACAATTTTTTGAAGCAGTTCAGCCTCTACTGATTTAACAGGTTGTGGACACTGGTCAGCTATTTTAGGTTTGAAGATATCAACGTTGACCTTCAGAAGTGTCACTTCATTCAATGGACAGGCACCAAATAATGATGTGACAGACACAAGTGGCAGTCAGCCACCATAGGAAGCAAAAAACCTCTAAATATTTTGCTTCGACATAGCTTTCAGTACTGGGAACAACCTTCCTTATTCAGCCTAAAAAGAAAAGCTGACTTGGAATATCTGCAAATGTCTTACAAAGCAATCAGGCCTAAATAATCAGTAACAGCACCCTTTGTGATTTGGTGACTTGTTTTGATCCCATTCCCATAATAATTTTGCATCAAAAAATTTCATTTAGATGGCACTGAGGTTGTGATTTCAGTAGAAGATTGATATTGTCTTCATAAGAGTGCATGTAAACTGAAGATTAAACAAGTAAATTGTTATATCTGTCCTTTTACGGTAACAACATAAATGTATTTTATAGGGAACACAGAATTATCACCTAAGAAAACAAAGACTAGTGTAAAACAGCTGCAAACGGTGACTGATGATGATTATGCTAATCCTAATAGTATTGGTCCCAAATATGCATTGCTGTCTCTCAGAGGCCATGTTTAATGCTAAATAGCCTCCAATTTATTAACCGGTTAATTCAGGAACTCATCTTGTGAGAGAGCTGATTTCGAGAACTAGACTACCTCCATGTGTACCTGTAAGGTAGTTTACATGGTGATAATATCAAAACAAAAGAATAAGCTGTCTCATGCTGGCTGCTGAAGAAAAGAATGTATTAATCTTGGATGTCTCTGGCTTGGCTAACTCATGCTTGCAGCTCTGTATTCCATGCTGAATCATTCACGCTCAATATTTCTTACAATGCTTTTGAAAAAGAGCTGCCTACAACCAAAACCTTTATTCCTTTATTCCTTTATTCCTTTATTTGCCAAATTTCCCTATCAAAATATTTAGGGTGTTTGAAAGTTATGCCCTACACCTGACTCAGCAGCTGGCCTTTCAGGGCTCTCTCTGCTGCCTTGTCCCTTCTCGTAACAAGTATTTTTAAATTACTGAGCTAAGTCTACTGACATTTATTGTAACATATATCTGAACTAACTTTATTATGCTTTGCACTGGTTTGATGTCCTTTGACTTACTGAAATTATTGAACACAAGCATAGCAAGAGTATATGGAGGGAATGATTACTTAGCCCACAGCAGTCAATTTCATAAAAAAATATGAGAAAACCACATTCCATGAAATTTTTGCATGTAATCTCCTAAGAGAATCACAAAATAGGAATGAAAGATGGACTTACATGAGTAATAGAAGAAAGGTGGAAAACAGAGGAATCCATTTAATGACATTGAAGGCTTGTGCATGCTGAGGTACAACTCATTAGTGTTGTGATTACAATGACTGAAATGGTCCTAAGGCTGGACAGAATTTGGAGGTCATTCATATTTCTCAAGGAACTGGAGCTTCAGATAAGGCTGAGGAGCTCAAATGTCACGTATTTCCCAATGAAGGTTCACCCAACAGGTCAGAGTGATGAATAGACCTTATCTCTGAGTGAATCAAAGTAAACAAGGGACAGATTTTAGCACAGACTACTGCAAAAGCACAAGGAGTAATGATTTTAAACAAAGAGAGTATCAACTTAAATTAGATTAGAAGAATTAATTTTATGATGAGGGTGGTAGAACACTGGAACAGATTTCCCAGAGTGGAGCTGGATGCCACATCCCTGAAAACATTCACTGTCAGCTTGGGTGGGGCTCTGAGCAACCCAATCTAGTTGAAGATGTCCCTGGTCATTGCAAGGGTGTCAGATTAGATGATTTTTGGAGGACCCTTCCAACCCAAACTGTTTGCAGGTTCTGTGATAATCAAAGTACTCAGGAGGAGAAGCTGGAGAACCACATAGTTCCTAAAAGGTTGTAGGTGCATAAGGCAGCTGGAAGAAACAGAGGCAACTTCTGGCAGGAGGACTGCTATATATTTGATTCCTCTGCTGTTTTTCAGCTTTTTGTCAGCTACCCCTCAATTGCTCAGGATATTTTGACTTTTCTTACTAGGTAAGTTTCCTTTGCATATAATTTTTATACCCTGTTTGTTCATTATGAGTAAAGTACAACACCCATGCTAAAGTGGCTCAGACTAGTAACAATCAAATTTCCCACAGGCTGCTGATCTAGATCTCCTGTCTTTTGATATTCTATTCTCTGTTGGCAAAATGTCTCCAACGTCTCAGCAGTCAGCAAGAGTCTGGAAGCAGGTGTCGATTTTCACCTCTTCTAGTGTCAGAAATTATCGTCTAGATGGCATGTTGTCTATAAAGCTGAAGTTAAATCAAACTGAGAGTTGGCATTTTTCTCTTCCACTAGACCTGCGGCGAGACAAGGTCAGTTGGAGGAATACTTACACCACACGTGCTGATTCTAGGTGAGGAAGCTTGGCCTCACAGGCAGAACTGCTTAAAGACCCAAAAAGTGAAAAGTAGTTCATAGTCCTGTGGTTAAGGCAGGGAGGGAGGGAGGCTCACTGAATGCTGAGTGAGACAGACATGCAAAGTACCTGTGGAGACACCGAAGCAGCTAAAAAAGCTAACTAAAAGTACAGTGCCTCATCTTCATCATTTCCCAGAGTCCAGAAGAGGGCACTGGACAAACTTCCTGATGAATAGGACAGCTTTTGGAACAGGGCAGAAATGTGTCCTTGGCACTGCATAAATGAGACAGACATGTCTTCTGTGTAAATACTGTTCTCCGGTCTTTATTTTGACATTTACTCCAGTTTAATCAACTAGGTTTTAAAGCACATTTGCTTTGATTAAAACTGGGATTGGCCTTGCAATAAAGATGGTCTCTCCAGTGGCTCATTTTGGAAACCCCCTGAACAGTGATCAGATATATTTATGATGCCCTTTAGCTGCATGTTTGATTTCCTTGACATAAAAAGAGGGGGAGGGAAAAAAAAAAGGAAAAGCTGCTGACTCTTTAAAGGTTTCTGGGATTGTTATTGCTGGCCTGCAGCCACACATTCTCTTACATGGTGGATCAAAGACACCAACACTGTAAGAGTCAGTCAGTACAGCACAAGCACTACTTAAACACATTGCTCAAAACATTCCTTTTTGTTTCTTTAAAAGGTCACATTCTGAAAACAGTTCATTTTGTTACTTAAATGAAACATATTCTCTGACAAATTGCATTTTTTTCATGAGGGAAAAAACCCCAGCTTTGATCGCATCCTAACCATTAGCTAACGAAATAGGTACGTACCTAACGTTTTATTAACTGTCTGTTGTAGTTACACAAAAGTATTTTTTTTATTCCCTTGTTCATTTTCAATGATACGGTGTGGAAAGCTGGAGACCACAAAGAGTTAAATCATAGTCTATGCTGGGTCCTTATTTAGAAGGAAAAGGTAGTTGTTTTGATGTAGGTCTCTTAGCAACTAGAAATTTAGCTCTTTGTTTATTATAGAATACTTCAATTTTGAAGGAAAGAATTTACATTCCTCATTTACTTGCTCTCCTTGTCTTGTCCATCTGCCTTGGTGTAGTCTAAAACAAAAGAAAAAAAAGTTGCTTCCAAATATGAGTTACAATATTCTTGTATTACAAGAAAATCTCAATACTTACTATTCAGAGAGGGTTTAAAGAAACACTACCTCCAATGGATACCATTTTCAAAAAAACACAAAACTCAGAAAACATAACTTTTGTTGCTAAATAAATTTTACAGTTTTGTAGTGATTTAGTTTTAGTATAAGATACTATTTTTAAAGGATGATTGATAAAAATAACAAAAGCAAAGCATCTTAGTCCTCAGAATTATACAGTTAAGACAATAAACTAAATATTTTCTTTTGAGCCTTCAAACAGGTTAGAGTACTGGCATATTTAAAAAACTGATGGAATTTTGTCCCAAGTGCAATCCTGTGTCAGAGGTAAAGTGTCATCTTGATGCTGTAAAGACTGTTTCTGTGCTTGAATGCAGTGTTTTGATAGAAAACTAATATTTAATTTTGCAGGAAAAACCCCACATATCAATTGAACAATAAAACCCAGAATGTAAGTTATACTTCCATTAAGTTGAGATGACCTAACAGTTTTTCCAGCAGGAGAAAGAAAAGTATAATTTTGTGTGAATGAAGATAGTTTATGAAAAAAACCACCAAATATGAGGCCAAAATTTCACAGTCTTCATCAGTGTTTTCTGAGGATCCAGATAGGACCAGGGGGTCTTAACTGAAGATGGGGACAGGTGCTATGCTCTGGAAATAACTAGTCCCAAATACACTCAGATGGAGGGGAAACTGAGGAAAGGAAGGTCATGTGCAGGTATTCATTACCTTGTCTGCAATACAGTTGTCACTTGTACAGAGAAGGGTGTCTGGGTACCTGCTTCATGGGCTTTAAGCAACAAAACTTATCTGTTAGATCTATCCAGTTTGTGCTTGGGGCCAAAGAAAAGCAGCCTGCTGCAGCCTTACCAAGAGGAGGATAGTTTAGTCAGATGTAGAGATGGTGAGGGCTATGGCTTGAATTTATATTCTACTTTTTCCTAGGCTGACAAAACAGAAGGAAAACTAGTTTTTTCTGACAAAACTGACAAAACAGCTGGAAAAATGCCAGCTGACCGTATGGCATTTTTTGAATTAGACAAGTCAAATATTTCTATACAATATAACCTGGGGGTTTTCATTTTAATATTGAAAACATTATATTCTAGTCTTAATAAACTTATGATAAAAATAAAAATATGTAGCTGGTCCTGGTCATGTGTAAATTTATGGTGTCTGCAGGCTTGATCAAGTAAACATTTACCTGTGCGATCAGAGTTAGTCCCAGTGGTCCATTAATTTCATATCTTTGGAGATGAAAAATAGACACACATAGAATTTTAGGAACGGGGTCCAGTGATGTTCACACTGACCTGCTGCTGTTCAGAAATGTTGGGGCACAAACATGATCAGTGGGCTAGAGCACCTTTCTTATGAGGAAAGGCTGAGACAGCTGGGGTTGTACAGCAGAGAGAAGAGCTCCAAGGAGCTCTTACAGCACCATTCAGTGCCTCAAGAGAGCTTATACAAAAAGGAGGAAGAGTGACTTTGTATATGGGCAGATAGTGACAGGACAAGAGGCAATGGTTTTAAACTGAAAAAGGGTAAGTTTAGATTAGCTGTAAGGAAGAAATTCTTTACTCAGAGGGTGCTGAAGTACTGGAAATGTTGCATAGAGAGGTGGTGGATTCCCATCCCTGGAAGTATTCAAGGTCAGGTCAAATGGGGTTCTGAGCAACCCAATCAAGTACAAGGTGTTCTTGTCCACGGTAGGGGAGCTGGTACTAGATGATTTTTGGATGGTCTTCCAACCCAAAACATTCTATGATTCTATGATTCTAAGCATAAGCCAATAAGAAGAATAATACATAGACATATTACTGGAGTTTTTATTGTTACAGTATCTGCTCTGCATTTTTCCACTAATGAACAGTTTTAAGCGGTTTAAGACCTTCTTGGGATCAGAAAAAGAACACTTAGTTGTAATAGCACTCCCGAAATTTTCATATTACCTTTCTAGAAAACTTATTTCGTAAGATTAAAGCAAAACTGAAATTGGTTGAAGTATTTGAAGAATTACATGATATTACAGAAATCAATAGTTGCCATAATGACAGCTGCACACTGCATTTCTCTCAACACACATCTTCAGAGTAAGCTTGTGAAGATGCATTTCTCCCATTTGGGCATTCATTCAGTCATTTGCATGAAAAATCAAGGCCTTCCAGAGTTTCCATCTTTCTTACAATTTTTTTTTTTTTTTTGGTTTGTATATTAGAGATATTGGCTCTGGATTATATTCCTGAAAGAAGAAACATCTAATGGTAGCTTATTTTCCTAATGATATACCTTAATGAGATCAGGACAATATGAGCTGAGCTTGAAAGGTACAGGAAAGGCTGAAATTCCTAATAAAAAGGGAAAATCAAAACAGAATTTCTCTTATGTCATGCTATTTTCTGCTCCAGTTGAAAGATTGCTTGTGGAATGTGGCAATACTCAGGTGATGTCTCCGAGTTCGAAAAGTCAGACTGTCAACACACAGGTGTAGTTGTGTGTACAACCATTGTTTTCCTTTGCAACAAAATCCTAACATTTCATATTTCATAAGGATTCGTCTACCCCAAGGCAAGAAAACAAAATCTGGCTTTCCCAGTCGCTGTGGTTTAGGAATGGTACTCCGCAATTTCATGATCCCACTGGGACTCTCCAAACCACACTGCCGCTCTCTCAATCCCCCATTTTCCCTCCCCTTCCCCCTGCAGTGAGCTGGGGAGGAGAATTGAAGACACAAAAGGTAAAGATCACAGGTTGAAATAAGAATAATTTACTGGAAACAGCAGTGAGACAAGAGAACAAACAGTAACAGCCACAATATTAATAAGAATGTATACAAAAGAGAGAGGCATTCACATGCATCTAGGTTTCTGTTACTGAAACATGATTTGAAGCATCTTAGCATACAGAAAAACAGCCTAGGAAACCTCACTCCAAATAGTACTATGTTAGACTACATTTAGAATTAACTAATCAGAAATTTGAAAGCCCAAAGCACTCTTACAATGCTAAATTTCATATAATGACTCTTCCTGATGACCAAGCATCAATTGATTTCAGGGAATTCCTAGGACAAAGTGGGTTCTCAGAGTTCTAATCCTTCATCTAAATCATGGAAATTTAGCTAATACTATAAAAGCAGGAGTTTCAGGTTGACTTTGGGTGCAGTATCAGCATGCTTTTTTTCCCTCAGGAGAAAAACTGTAAAATACAGCCGTCGGATTTGTAAAGCTCCTTTCTTCTTGCTAATAGACTAAATTACTAGAGCTACGTGGTTGAAATCTGGGACATCCCTGCACCTTCCTATGTCTTTGTTGGTTAATTTTACAAGGAAAAACATTCAGTGTCTGATTAACTGGTCGTTAATCATTGATGAGTGTGAAACTCATTCTTCTAGTAGTGCATTGCCTCCCCTATTTCATGTGTAATAATAATGGTCTAAATCCTGACACAGCTGAAGTATAGACAATTTGTATACATCCATATAAGTAGAGATACACATGCTAAAGATGAGCCTGTTGTTTATGTGGTGGAACTAGCAATGAGTTATGGCTCCTAAGAAACAGAATGTCATGTTTCTTTCTCCAAAGAATGGGATTGGCACAGACCTTTGTACTACAGGAACCTATTTCTCATGAAATGAAAATGGATAATTTACAGCATTCCTAATCACACAGAAAATGCCTTGTGTGAAATGCCCCATATGTGTTAAGAGATTATGGATTTGATAGTGTCAGTCTATGAACAGGCACAAATAATATAGTGACTCGGTTCAAGGGCTTTACACAGAAAGAGAAAATAAAAAAAAAGCACAAGTGCTGTAAGATAAAACCTTGCTATATGCCCAATTTGGAGTGAATAGGGTTTTACATGACAGAAGCTTAAAAAGGTTTTCATTTAGAAATTCATGAAAGGTTTGAAGAAAAGACTAAAACATATTTTAGTATTAATGTACTAAATTGAAGTTGGAATTTAAGTAAAATTATGGAATTATGTTTAAACAGCAGATTTCCTCTTACATGGATGAAAGACTTCCCAGCATTTGATTCTGAGTGAACAAGATTTAATATTCAGCATAAAGACTGTGAGAATTTCTGACTAATTCAACAGACACACTTCACTCATTTCAACTGAGACTTTTTTTTTTGCCTTGGGGTTCACTCAAATTGTAGCCTCTGTGAAAACAGGAATGGGAAATATTTCATTTCATTCAGGCTAAAATATATGTGAACATAAGCTCACACAAGACACAAGATCTCCCAAAGAAACCAGTTCTAAACCCAACATGGTTTTGACATTATGATAAATTCTGGAGTTATTTAGTTGTACCTAGAATTTCCAAGTTAATAAGAAATATTTTCTTCAAACCACCCACAGTGGCTTTATGCACAGCCCTACTCACTGCGGGTAGATCTCATAGCACAAACAAAAATGGGTAGATTCAAAGACCATTTATGCTTTGAAAATCTCAGTCAGTGTATTTGATTCATTTCATGAAGCCTTTTGTTTTACTGCCCTCCACCTCAGAAAACAGCTGTGAAGCCAGTCAACTGTGAATGGGTTAGCTATTAGCAAAAGCCTTCTAAAGGTAAGCATTAATATTGTACATAGTAATATTGGTACAAACATTGAGTAGAAAAGGAAGGAGAGGGAAAATAAATTAACTGACATCAAGATCAACTGGTTTTGATCTTGATGAGTTTATGAAATGAATTACAATTCTTCATTTGCAAGATTGTTTAAGATCAATCTTTCTGGACATAATTACCATGTGATTAATATGAATAAACTAACCAGAAAAACAGACATGATAATTTCCTTTCATTCTATTACATGGATGATCATTGTTTCAATGTCAAACAAAATTAAGCTTTGGCCTTAAAAAACTACATAGCAATCTTGGGATTCATTTAGGATGATAATTTTATGAGATTTGTTTGGCTGATGGTTCATTTTAAATACTGTCATGTGCATCTTTAATATCTTCTGAAAACCTTGATGACAAATATCGACACTAGGCCGTGCTTTAATACTGTCAGATTTTTAATTTCAGAAAGTGTAAACATTGCCAAGTTTTGAAGGTCTGAACCAAGGATACTGACATAATTTTCAAAGGCATGGGTAATACCTCAGCACCTCCCTTCAACATAAAACCCAGAGGTCTGACACAAGCAAACCTCTCTATAATCCACTTCATGCATAACATTTCTGTTCCACGTCCTTCCTGATTATTTGTGAATCCACACACCAAGTGGTGCTTTGCATATGAGGTTCAGGTGATATATTTTATTGTTGATACTGTTTCACCTGTATTTAGTTCCAGTGACATGGAAAACACTGCAGCCAATTGTCCTTATTACAGTCCCTGTGTATTTCTCCCCAGTGCACTTGCACAGGGGAAAGATGTGAGCATGGAGTGTACTTAACTGCCAGGCTGAATGGCTCTGTAATGTAGCTTCAGCATGGCATAAATTAAGCTGTCATTTTTTTGGCAGCAAGTGCAGAGAGGCGATTTTCCTGTACTGTAACATTTGAAACAACAATTTTCTGGCTCCAGTAGTAACTGACAGTTCTGTGTGATACATGCTCAACATTTGTGCTTCAAGGGCTGCAGCTGGAAAAAACCTTTGGTGTAAGGTATTGTCTTTATTAGCAAATCGAGCTTGCTGTCACAGGACACTAATATTTCCTAACTCTTTGCAAAGACTCTGTCACACCCTAAAAAAATTGCACCAAAAATTTACTAGATTCCATCAAGGTATTTAACTGTCTTGCTTATATGCAAAACTCTATTTTTGATAATTACTTCAGACCTATTTTCATTAGGAAGATTGCTTACCCAGAAGGAGCTGGCCACTGGCATTTTACTGGCAACCTGTACCAAGATGATGGCTTGAAGGACAGCCAGGTTTGGAAATTATCTTGAAATACTTGGCCAGATTCAGGCTGGTGAGGAAGAAGGATGCTGACAGTACCGGGGAAGGAGGGAAGCAGCCCTTTTCCAGCTCGCCACTAACACAGACTCTGAACATGCTCTGCAACAAGCAGTGGGGGAAGACTCCTTTTGCTGGCAAGATGTAAGGGTATATAGAGTAATTTCACAGAGGTGAGAGAGACCAGGAAATTAAGAAGTCACCTGAATTAGTGAAAAGTTTCTTTATTGAAAGGCTGAATTTTGCAGTGCTGTTTCAGAAGTGTGGTAATTTTGACATAATTTTTTAAAGGTTCCAGAGACACATTCTGCTTTTCTGGTACAGTGATAAAATCAAGAGAATTACACTAGATTTGCAGTTGTATAGCATATGTGACTTATTGCTAAAAAATATTTGCAGTGCTCCTTAAGCATTCAGATATTTTGACACCTGTGTATTCCTTCACTACTTCGAAAATGAATTATGGCTGTGGCTGCTGGCAGGGGTCCTGGCAGCCCCTGGGAGCAGACTTCACCACATCCTGCCAGCCACTCATTGTTGTCCATTTCAAATACTTTAGCCATTAAACTCACACTTTTAAGTAATTTCTTCAATGTCTAAGTTCATGCTGGTGTTGGTTTTGAGATCTGGCTCTTTAAAGCACTACTGAATCTAGAGATAAAAACTGCATAAAAATCCACAGGCTTTCTTTGTCCCTCCTGTTCCCACTTTGTTTCCACACTTCAGTCAGCTTCCCAAAACTACGAGATTTGAATGGCCAGTTCCCACAGGAATCAACAGCATTCTAGTGATGCTTTGGAAAGGATGGGCTTCAGCACTTCTACTCACAGAGGTATTTGATCTTTGCCTGTTTGGGTTAAAGGAGGAGGGAAAATGAGAAAATATGTTTTAAAACTTTCATGAATGAGCTCAATTTATGGGATTGCTGCTGTCAAGAAAGAGAATTTACCTCCACTGATTTTTAAGTGACGTCTAAATACACTGCTACCTTGTCATGATTGCTGTAGCTCACCTTTCTGTTTGTGTGGTTTAAGATGTAGTAATATGAATTGGCATCTGACTTTTATTGTGTATACACTCAGTTTTATTGACATGATTAGGAGGCTGTAAGTTCTTTCATCACAGACCCAGATTTTAGAAGTTTAAAACTCAGCCATAGAAATAATTTTGGTAAAGGCTTTGCAGTCACATTGCTTTAAAAATCCTCTGTTTTCCTTTGTTGCCCAAAACCCAAATTTTGCTTTATCATATGTATTCTATATCCAGTAAATCACGTGAGTGGTACAAAACCAGGCAGGGAGCACTTCTACTTCCTGAAGCCTGGAGAAGGCTCATGCTGCTTAAACTTACAAAAGGTTTAGTGAATCAACGCAGTATGATCCCACCACATTTTTCATGTATGCAAAGTATTATTTTTCAGGAGACAATCTGATATGGGATCTTTGGGCCTCTAAATTCTGATAAATTCTGATTCTGCCTATGAATGGTTATATATTTAGTATCTTAAATGATGAAAAACATATTTTTCCATCAGGTGTAAGGCATACCATAGTACTTTCAAATTTGAGGTTCTAGAATGAGCTGCACAAATAAGAATAATGGAATTCTGAGATTAACTGGGTTTTCGGTTGATCAAATAGGCTTGAACTGGAATAATTTTCATGAATGAGAGGTGTTGCTCTCTAAATGCACCAAGGGAATAGCCAAGTATGTACATTCTATACATGCACATACTTCCCTTCCAAAAGAAAAGTATGGATGATGCCCACAGAAATAACATTAACATGGGAACTTTACTCCAGCAATATAAGCTTTGCATTCTAATGCATTAACTGTAGCTTTACTTAAAGTTATTGCACCAATTAATATTTGTTCTTGCCTGTGAAATATGAACAAAATCTGTTTGCCCAGTCTAGAATATCAGATTATGCTGCAGCTGCTTTTATGGGAAGTTTTAATATAAATCTGCTTAATGCACAACCTTCTACGTTTCTATAGCTCTGATTCTCAAGAATAATATTTCCAAAATTCCTGTTGTGCATCCATGTTATTATTCCATTTTCTTTTAACTGGTGTCTCTAACCTGGGAGTCAGAGTGTGCTGGTTTAAGCTGAATTGCCAAGTATCTGCTATTTTCCCCATATGATCAGCACTGCTGGGCTCTAGTATTACCGTGCTTTGTCAATGTTAATGTAACAGCAAATGACGAAGATACCCTTTGGCAGGAAACACTGCTAGCCCTTAATAATAAACAATTTTTGCACCTCAAATGGCTTCTATACATAAGCAAGTTTAGTCAACCCCTGAAGAGAACCTGTACCTTCTCATTACAGGGCAGCAGTAGTGAGAAAGCAATTCACCAAGCTGTAGGGTTTGCAATCACCCATATTTTCTGCTATGAGTAAATAACCCCAATTGATTTAATCATAAAAGAATAACAGGAAAACTACATTGATTTCCAAATCCCTAATGTGAACATCAGAATATATTGACTAAGTAGCATGTAAAAAGGTTTTATCCATTTGTATGAACTGAAGAAATATCAATATTTGATCATTACTCTAACAAAAAATTACGACAATTTGCAGTCATCTCAAAATGGACTGAAGTTGCATTATGCAGTGCTGTGGTTCAGTCTACAGGGTGAAAGTGATAATGCTCCATTGTATTCATAAGCCAAGAAGAGACAAATCCATATTTCAGGCAAATGCACCTCCTATTTATTGTTATAGGCTACTTACAAAAACCTACAGAACTGGTAAATAATATAGAATTGTTTTTATTAAAGAAACCAGCTAGCAATAGAAGATGTTAGCCCTATAACGGTGCTCTCCACGACAAATGATCAAGTGCTACTCAAACCAACCTATGTCAAAATAGCAAAATAAGAATGTAAATGTTTTTTTAAAAATACAATGCTTTCCTTGTGGACATGCCAAAAATATGTTGGCTCCTATAATAACCTTAAATTGATCTTAATTTGCAGTGAAAGTCTAAGGACCAAAATTTGCTTAAAAGTTCTAATAAAGTGATACTGCCTTGACGAAGCTAACCAGTCCACTTAATTTGTTCTGTTGGCTTTTTTTTTGGTTTTGGTTTTACATTTAGGGTGGACGTCAGGGTTGTAGTGCTCTTTAGTGCAGGTGATCACCTGGAAGTGAGAGCAGAAAGAGCTCTGTGGCCAGCCAGCTCTTTGCAAACCATTGCTAGAGAAGGAAAAATCCTAAACTGCACAGACAATGACATCCTATCCCATTGTAATTTTCTTTATGCTGTCAAAGACAAGTTTCACATGGACTGAAAATCCTACAATTTAGCACCAGCTTTTCTACTGGAAGATCTAATGGGCACAGCTACACCAGTGACACAATGAGCTGGTGGAGGATCTCTTTGCTGGAAATTTGCTTTGTGTCTATTGCATCTATCACCAGGAATCTGGTGGCACATGTTTGAACGTGCCACTAAAGATTTCTCTCTTGGTGGAAGTGGGGTTGAAGTCCCATACATGGGCACCGTGCAGAGGAACCTCCCTGAGAGGCAGAGGCAGTGTCCTCCAGCAGCAAGCACTGTATGCAGGCACAGAGCACGTTGGGGACCAGTGGCCAAAGCAAACATCATTGCCAGTAAAACTATGAGAGTCACAAGATCCTAGACTCAAAGTGGTTTGTAGCAAACCAAACTCCTTCCCCTATGCACTTCACCAGTCAGCAGTGTAGGCATTCCTACATCCCGCCCTCATGGTCAATTACAGCTTCACCAGGGAATTTTGAAGATCACTTAAGAGCCCAAGAAGATTTAGACAGATTCAGGTGTAGCTAGAACAAGTGAAAAGCACATTTGAGGACACAAAATAGCCAGCAGAGATTATTCCAAACTCCAAAATTTACATCCTTTAGGAACCATCAGAGAATGTGTTCCTCTACTACCAGAATGAGCAGCTTGCTCTGCAAGACAAAATCTGCTCAAAATAGACACATTTCAGGAGCAGGTTGACAACATAGCTAATCTAAGACGAAAACCCCTTGGAAGGAGCTTGTGAAATAGGAAAAAAGCAAATGGGGAAAACAGTCATTCAACCTATTTGGCACATCAAAACAAAAACAGGAGAGGTAAGAAGAGAAACTGAGAAATGAAGAAAGCAAAGTCCTGTGAAGTGGCTGAATATGTGAGTTGAAACACCTGGAAAATTGCAGATTCAGTTAGAACTCAGATTTGAAGCCCTTGAGATTTGAGCCCTTTCCCATTTCATGGGAAACATTACAATTATTTTCATTGACTGAATTAATTTTTAAAATCTCTGCTCAAGAGAAAAAGCATTGCCGCATTAATTAGGAACTTCAGGATCTAACATGTTGGGTACCTTTTAGCCGGATCATTGAAAATACCTATCATATCCTCAGTCATTTTTAAAAGAGTTGAGAGGCATGGTTTTTCACAGAGATGTGCAAAATGTCAGGACTTTATAAACTTTTTCAAGTATAAGGCTGTAAGTCTATTCATGAACAGGAGAAGGTTTTTACTATGTGTCTGTTAGGAGAAAAAAATGAGCATTACTTCAGTCAGCAATATTCAAACTGCAGTTTTGTTTGTGATGTGGGTGCATGTGCAATAGGCTAGAGAAAGGTCAACTGATTACACTTTAATTGTGAGCAACTTTTAATGCAGTAGAAACTTGAGGAGCTGCAAAGTCAAGAAATCTCTGTTATTCTGCGTAGGTAAGAAAAAATCTTGTTTTGGTGCTGTTTAATAATCTAAATGTAGTTAATCTAGACTAATACATAATTATTATATTAATATTTGATGGCAAAATAGTAGCTTGAAAGAAACACTGTATATGCTAACTTGTCATCTTTAGATATAGTAATTAAATGGAGTATATAATTGATGGTTGATAGGTATTGAAAGTTAAATAATAATAGCCTTAACAATTCTTTGTCATTTGGCTATACAGATCTTAGCAAGCCAAAGTCTTTGCTGTTTTAGCTAATTGCTTGAGAGGAACCATTCATGCCATATCCAGTTGTGGTTCTTTGTCCCTGAAATTCATCTCAGTTTGGAGCAGAGTCTTATGATGGGCGAGTCATGACAATTCTCCATTACTCATTTGAGAAGTAACAGCTTTCCATGTTTCTTTCTCTGTGACTTCAAATATAGCTTTGTTTACTATGGGTTGAGATGGTTACATGCTCAATTGCATGTAGAAAGCAAAGATTACAGATTTTAATTGCTACAGACAGTATAAATTTCAGGTCTCTTTTAAATACTTTGTCTTAAAAGGATAATAAACCCAGATTTCTGATAAGTATGGAATGAAGTAAACTTTTCAATCTCCAGTAGTGAAACTAAAAACTTGTACATTGGAGCTACTTTCTGAGTTATCTGTAGTGAATCAAGTGGCAGAGATGCAGAATTCAGAATGAAAAAGACCTGCTGACCAATTATTTCTTGTCTTGAAAGTAAGCCTCCCCAGAAGAGCAGCAAAGTGCTTTGTCCCCATCCCAGCTGGGATCCACACTGGGATGAGGTACAAAAATTACAGATTAAGGTGGTGCAGTTAATAGCTCTGTCATATTTTTGGGAACCACAGTAGCTATAGCATGATCCTAACATGATTGTGCAGTTGAACTATTTGGAGGTGGTTGTGCAGGTGCTTACTCTCCATAATCCCTAATGTACTTCTGCCTGGAAATACATTAGCTTCTCTGCATGCATCACTGCAGAAGAACAGCAGTCCAGCTGAAATCACTTAGGGTGATTTCAGAGTGAGTCATGGCAGATGGTTTTCACAGCCAGCATAAGGACTGAACATTGGGCCCACAAGAACAAATCATGGATGTTTCCATGGTCAATGCCATGGTGAGAAAGAATGCCATTTCAGATGCCCAGTGACAAAAAACATGAAGTCACACTGTAGAATAATCATTCACTGAAGGGGAAAGTGCTCTCCATTGAAGTAGAAATATTTTTTCTTTTGAAATCCCTTGCAAAGAAACCCAGAATAAGTAAAAAAAAAAATTCTGATGTCATCTCTGACCCCTACCACTGGACAACCACTGATTTAATATTACAGTCTTCCTTGAAAAAAATGAAGCATTGAGAAAAATGTATCATAGCCCTGTTTTAACTGGTCCATCATATCAACTGATATGCTGTGTATCAACTGGTATATTATCACAGTATCAGCTGGTGTATCAACTGGTATATCAACTGATCTCACATATGAACTTCTGGAAGTTGTGGTTTTGTGGCTCAGTTTTTAATCTGATGAATATTAGGTAACAGGTACTCCATAATTCTTTGAGATTTGTATGTTAAAAATCCTTGGCAATGAAGTTTGATTGATCCATTAGCAGATCCAAATTAAAATTCTCAGGAAAAAGTCCCTACTTAGGTACATTTAGGTGTTACAAAGCTATTATACTTTTTGTTAAATAAGAGTAATAAAGCACGCTAAAAGACTCTTGCACTAATTTCCATGTTTGCTACACTGTTTTAATGCTGTCATAAACCTGTTATAGCTTTAACAGAAATACAATCTGCTGCAGCATATTTTATTTCCAGTGTTAAAATAGAAAAGGCAAAACAGGGAGAGCAGGGTAAGTCTTCAGCTTTTTTCTCATTTGGTATTCTGAAATATCGGATCATTGATGCATTTCACATTTTCTTTTTTTTTTTTTTTTTTTACAGAAACTGTTTTGGCAGCTGGAACACCTCACATTTATTCTTGGACTCTGGGTATGGGAGTAGAGCAGCAGACTGCCGACAGGACTCATTGCTGTGTCTGAGCCAGTCTTTCCCACATCCTGATGTTCGGCTTTTTCCAAATGAGAATTTGCTTTTTAATTAACAGGCAAACAAACAAAGAAGGAGGCTGTTTGTTCTAGGACAGGGAGCACCTGTTTGTCAGCATCCTAGGACAGCTGGTGCAGGGTGGAGAAGAAAGAATTTAATACAGAATTGAGTTTGTGTGCAGATACTGATCTCACAGTGAGACCCTCAGCAGAGCCTGTGGTCTGGCCTGGGGGAGCCTTTGCCTTACAGGCTTTGGGCAGCATTTCCCACAGTGACATGGAAGCTCTGCAGGGCAGGACACTTTCCTTCTGCCCTGCTACAGGATGGCATCTTCCCTGCTGAAGTGGCCCCAGCAGGCTCTGTGTCAGCACGTCCTACAGCAGCTATTTACAATCCAGCTTGAGAGCAGCAGAACTTCTTGGAAGGCTGTCAGCAGACATAATTCTGCAGGTGGTTACTGATCTACATGAGACCTGCAGCACTGAAACAATGTAGAGCCCCCCACCCAGGAACTGCAATATGCAAAAATGAACAAAACAGTGTAGTTAAACTACCTCTCCCATCAGTTGATTACAAAAATCCTCTAGGGATGTGCCAATAGCAGAAACCTTCCCAGGATAATTACACTGCCTTATATTGTGCCAGCTGAAAATTGTGATTTTCATCCAATTAAGAATTTCAGTATTCTGGGCTCTGTCAGCAAAAAATTCACTCTAGGACGTCCACCTTCACTTTAGGATTTTTCTTCTGAAGCATTTAGGTGTGGCTCAAGCTCTCTTTTGGAAGGGGTCGTTTATGTGGAGTAAAATACCAGTTTACCTGAAGAAACACCCCATATTTTAATTACATTTGAACATGACTCACTACGCACAAGAATGAAACAGTTAAACTGACTAATAGTTATCCTAAGTATTTATTCCTCAGTGCAATTTTGTGCTTCTGTTGCCTCTCTGAGAACATTATATTGCCCAGAGAACGGAGGTGTAATTTTCACCAAATCTGTTTAATAGCTACTATAGTTACCACACTGGTGATAAATGGGCCGTGTGTTCCACAGAAGCACGTCAGCTATGAGGCAGCGCATCACCAATCTGATGCAGTGACAAAACGCTCGCTAAGAATGCACCAGTTCAGACTGGAAAGGACTACAGAGGGTTTTTCTCAGCTCTGACCCCCTCTTACCTCCATCACAGCCATGTCAGCAGAGGTGATGTCAATGTAACCTCAGAGGTTTAAAATTTTAAGCACGGTGTCACGCTTACATTTATAATGTTACATATTAAGTGCTAAAGCTAAAGCACTAACATTGCCATAAAAAACTCTTAGTCTAGAATAAATACCCCCAAGTGTCAAATAAACTAAACCAATACAAAATATCTTGCCTCTAGCATAACTGCATTTGTTATAAAACTTCCAAACAAATTGTTTATGTTGGCACAATTTCCCACACTTTATTTTTCTTGAATTCATGACTTTGAGGGCAAGATACTCTTTGAAAAACTGCAATGCACTGAGGAAAAAAAAAGCAAGTTCAAAACAGGAGAGTGCAGACAAATAAACAAAAAATGTGTGTGCTTCTTCCATAAGTGGTAGCAGTCTGAAGAATCAATCTTTAGCAGACTTATTATTAGCTGGTACACTGTTGAATAGCATCCCCTTATGCAAGCCATTTCAATGACACTTTAAGTGAAAAACCCAAAAAAGAGTGAAGAAACCCTCATTTTACAAGGCTTCTAAGGGCAGATTTTCGCTTTACTAGTCATAATAATATGTAACTGTAAATTCAAGAAAATTCGTACATATTATCTTCCCTTGGAAAAAAGAGGGTTGGGCTGAGTAAATGCAATTTGCAAATGTTTTCCCTCACTTTGGTTCTGGTCTGCATTCTATCCTGTTATAGGCAATACAACATAAAATCTTGTCTAGTAGCGTTATTTATTTCAAAATAACTCAGATCAAATAGGATCTCTTTAATTTGAGAGACAAGTGACAGGATCCCTTGTTGTTTGCTTGATGTGTGCTGCTTTTCCTCCTACCTGCTGTTTTCACTGGTTGTAAAAATTCATTCACAGCAGGGAAGCCATTGGCCTTACCTGTCTTTAATTTATGCGGCATTTCAAATTGTGCCATCATTGCAGGTGTGGTCAGGCTTTGTTGAGGCTTCTTTAAAAAAAAGAAAAAAATTAAAAATTCTGAGCTACCTGCTTGAGTCTGTCAAGAGCCCATTTGTATGCATGCAGCTAATGTGCTAGAAATAAAAGCCACAACCTGTCAAATAAACTCCTGCACCTGTATGAAGCAGTTAAATTGTTCCATCTACCATTATTCTCGGAGATCAAAGGGCCCTCACTGTGAGGGGCTCTGAAGAAATAAAGAAAATGATAGACCTACTTGTCTTTGAGCTAAAAAAGAAGGGGTGGGGGAAAGAAAGAAAAGTGGACCAGTTCAACTACCTGAAGGAGCTTTTGTTTGGCATGGGCACAACATGAACGCATTCTTTCACATTAAGACCCAAGAGGAAGAAATTCATTCACCCTTATTATAGTGACGTAGCTCTGGCATTGATGTGTTTTTAACCTTGAATAATTGTTGTCTCTAAAGCTCCAAACAAGTTTTATCCTGTCCACAGGTCAGTTTTGTTACAAAGGCCAATTAGTGGTGCTACCTTAGCCTGCAGCAAAAAGCCAAGTAATGGTGGGGCATGCCCCATCCAGAGGTGATGAATAGCCTGTAGAGCTATAATTTGAGAAGGGGAGGGGGGGCTTTGAAGCATTTACCTTACATGGAACTCCATTGTCACTGCAGGCTGTTTGATCTTTAAATAATTTACTTAATGATCTCACCATGGGAGCAATTGGCAGAGCAAGATTAGGTTGTAAGGGCCTAATGGACATGGGAAAACTTAAAATTACTAGAAGAGAGGTATGTACAGAATAGATTTTTTTTTCTGTGTGGATTCATGATTTATAAGGGGGGTAAGCTATAAATTATAGTATTTGCTTGATGTGTTCTGGCAGAGGAAACAAGAAGAAATTCTGTGTTTGGTGAATGTTTCAGGGAGTTTTAATCCTTACTCTTTTAATCTTTGTGGTTTTATTTTGCTTCTCCTTAAAAAAAAAAAGGCGACCCAGGGAAATTATTGTTTTATAATAGGTTAATAGGTCAGCAATAAAAACCTTTGGCCACTGTGAATAGGCTGTTGTTAAAAGGTCATGGTTAGCATAATATTTCATTTTTGATAAATAAAGGGTTGGAAAGTCTGGATCCAGAGCTTGTGAATGGGAAAAGTGTAGCATGACCCCTTTTATGCAGTAAATATTGTAAAATATGAATTATTAACTCACTTTGTGATCACACTCAGAAAGTAACACCATTTTGTGGATTCAGGATTTGGGATATTCTACAGTATCCTGAAAATAAAGCATCAGTCACCAAGGCCCTCTTTAATTACGTGAATTACTTACAGATAACAATTGTTGCATTCCTGTGATATTGCACTCATTTACACATAGAATACTAAAAATAGGAAAGGAAAGTTAATTAGACCTATGGAAGAATTGTAAAAATTTTTATATAGATCACTGTTTAATCATTTAATATCTGCCTTTGTAGATGGATAGCTTTATGTGAAACTAAAAATAGCCTTATAAAATGTTTGAGCCATACTTGCCTATTATATGCAATTTTTAAGTCTCTCTATTTTAGGTAATCAAGAGTAAGCATTTAAAATGTCTGTATAAATACAACTAAAATATCTATACAAATGCAAATAAAAAGGCCAACATTCTTATCTGAATTGTACATATTAGAATCTTGAAAACTTCTTACAAGATGAGCAGCTCCTGACCCTGAGTCAGGAAGCAAATAACAGTGTCTCTCATTGGCTTGGATTTATGTGTGACCTTACTACTAAAGCTGATCCCACATCCTTTGAGAAATTTTGAATGTTCATTTCTTCAAAGTTCCTGCACTCTCAAGTGTTTTTTCTCGCTCTTTTTTTTTAATCCTCTCCCCTTCCAAGCCATACACTGAAAATAGAGAGGATTATGGCTCTGTAAATGTCACTGGACTACATGGAAAAAAGATAACCTGTGAGGAGGGTTGAAAATAGAAAAACCCACCACCTTGCAGTTTTACAAAAATATTTCAAAGAAGCAACATTGTCTGCAATAAGTTCTGCAATAGAAGAGTTATTTTAGGACAGAGTTGGAGTGTTTAAAGCTGTTGCCTGATGCAGTTCACTGACAAATGCCTTCACTGAAGATCTGTGCTCTGCTCTTAGCAGTGTTTGATTAAAATTTGGATCTTTGTGGCTGTAACTCTGGAAGCATGTTATTGAAAAAGTGTTAAAATCTCAAGGTGTCAGATGCCAATGACAACCGTGAAAGTCCCTGTCCATCTGTTTCTAACCTGAGAGCTTTGACCTTATGGACTTTTTGTAGGTTGTCTTGCAGGTTGATCGTTCCATTTTGTTGAATTTTGGATGAAGAACAGTCTGACAAAGAGTTTGATGTTGTTGAGAACACCTTGATGACAGTAAAAGTATAGGAACTAGAAGAGGTCCTGAAACAGGTCTGTCAGTATAGTCCTGCCCCCAAATTTGACACATTCCAGGCAGGTTTGGAAGAAAAGAAACATCTGAATTGGTGCCACAGCTGTGTAAGTGAAAAAAATACTCCTGATTACTTGAAAAAAAAAACCAAGAGATTACAGAATTGGTGGAAATGTGGTGTAGAATGTTGACTTCACTCATTAACATTCGAAAACAATTGGTATTTAGGTTTGAAAGGTTTACTTTTTTTCATTACAGGCACAGTGCTAATATAAACATGTCAGTTTTACAGTCCCCTCTTCTATTTAATTAATTGCCTATTTGATAAATGATACACCCCAACCTAGGGGCAAAACATCAGAGGAGATTTAGAGATCAGAAAAATACTCTTCACCCAGAGGGTGGCTGAGCACTGGAACAGGCTCCCCAGGGAAGTGGTCACAGCACCAACCTGACAGAGTGCAAGTAGTGCTTGGACAATGCTGTCAGGTACCTGGTGTGGTTCTTGGGATGTCCTGTGCAGGGACAGGAGCTGGACTTGGTGATCCTTGTGGGTTCCTTTCAACTCAGGTTATGCTATAACTCCATAAAAAATAAAGCCGTAATTTAAAAGTATTTTAAAGACATATTTAATGGTTAGTATTAGTGAATTGTTCAAAACTGGAATTATGTGTTTAGCAAATACAATAATGTATTTTTAGACTTTTTATATACATTTCTAACATACTCCAATTATGTATGGTTTTATGTCCTACTCTCCCTAGTACACCACCAAACTTTTTCCTGTCAAATGGACTAAATAAATATGAAATAATTATGAAATTTTTTGGGCAGTAATGGGTAGGTGCCCTGAGTTGAAATCAATTGTGAGGGAGAAAAAAGGATCTGTAACTTTAAAAAAGGTAATGAGGTAATGGTTTGAGAAACAATATTCCTGCCTCATATAAGGGCATGAGAATGGTAATAGTTTGTATTGGCTGAAAGTGATTAAGATATTACCATGTAGTGCTTTACACATAAAGTCATGAATACAAACCCAATATGTTCTTGCATTACCAGAAATAAAAGCAGAAAGAGAATAAAAGGGAGAGAGCACATGGGCCCAAAGCACAGTCAAACACTGAGCAAGAATGAGTGAAGAGAGTAGAGGAGGATGGAGGCCAACTGCTGTGTTTGTAAGAGGGAGAAGGCTGCACACAGCAAAGCAAACACCCAGCTTTCAAAGCTGACACAGTTCACCTGCAGATTTATACCTTGGAAACAGCAGGAGCAAAGAGATATCTGCTCCAAACAGACTCTTCTTTTGTTGCCTGACTAATAAAACATAAGAGTTGCTTGGGAAGAACAGGTACCTTCCAGCAGAGTGCACCACAGAATTGTCCATAGAGTATCCCAACTTGGAGGAAGCTATCCGAAAGCAAGATACATCAGACAACACATGCATCTAAAGCTCTCTGTGCTTCATTGGCAACATGACTGATCTGTGGTGGTAAATCTCTCCCTGAAATCTTCCCTGGAAAAGGCAGAAAAGGCTGGTAGGCATGGCTTAAACAGCACCTCAGATGTCTCTCTTCTGTGTTAGTCTGGCATCTTTCCATCCAGTTATTTCAGTTACTTTATGACATTAATGGAGGGGAAAAAACAGATTAAAAGGGTGAGAATCAAAAAGATTCTTTTCAAAAATATGCTTTTTAGCTGTTCATTCACTGACATACCAAGAATTTCCAATTAATATATGCAGAGACAAACTTTTGGTTTTTTCCTCCAAGAAGAAATATTGAATGCACTGATATTATATACCTACATATATAAAATATAAAATATATATACACATCCTGGAATGTACAAATGAAAGGCTGAAGGATTACAATATAAGGGAACTCTGGGTAAACACAAACACTTGTTGATACAAGACTGGGACACAAACTTAGACATGCATAAATTGATAAACTCTCTTTGAAGCAAGTAGGAGTTTTGCAAACTTATGTAGCTGCTAAGGTTTGTATAGCAGCGGGTGACATTTTATTCAGTTGAGCTAATGAAATGTTTGCCTATGTGCAAAAAATGTATTCATGGCAACTTTAAATAGTTGTGTAGTTTTAGTAATAATGAGAGGTATCGCCAGGCATCCTTCATGACGGATATCCTCTGGGTTTGGAAAAAAAGGCAGTCTGGTAAGCTTAACAAACACTAACAAACCATGACAGCATACCTGAGGTGGAAGATTTCCTCCAGGGGCAAAAAGGGTAGATCAGACTCAATAGATCAGCCAACATTTGGCCTCTTCACTGAATCTGCCAATTAGTGCAGAGCATTATGGCATGTTTGTGTTGTGGCAGCTAGAGAAAGAGACCTGCCAAACTCATTCTATACAGAACCCCAAACATCCATTAGATGCAAGATGCTTTTCATCCTGATGAGTTGGCTTCAGTTCAAACTAATGGCCAACTGATGAGAAAGTTCATTAACTCTGAAGCATTCTGTCCCTCAGGAGGTGTAAACTAAAAAGTGGGGTCCTACAGATATACACAATATAACAAAAATGATGTTAAAATATTGAAATCACAAAGCCAAACACTTTAATGGTCAGGAATAGGAGAATTAAATTCACTCCTCAAATTTTCATGTTGTCTGCTTTTGCACATGCACTAATGCAGTCTTTAATTACAGTCTGTCATTTCTATTTTTTCCCATGTGTATTGGAAGGCCACAAATCCTCAGTAACAACCTCTTCTATTGAATGTGATAAGTGGATGAGATGTTGCTCTTCCAAGACCCATGTTCTTGCATTGCTGCATATCTGGTTTATGATATCAGTCCAATAGACACTGTATGAAAGCTGAAGACATGAAGATATATGGATAACAGTGTCACTCCACTAAAACTAACAACATTTACTGAAGGCATTCACACAGAGAAAAAGAAAGACCATGATGTTTTTCTTTTTCCCTTCACATCTTCTAGCTGTATATTTTCAGATACTGAGGAGCAGTTTGATAATATCCACTTGCTTTTCAATGTGTTTCTCCAGAGCTGTATGCTCACTTACTTTGCAGGATAGCTATTAGATGGGTTCAAGAAAATATAGGGAAACCAGAACCCTAAAAACGACCATGTCTTTTGGAAATCCTTTTCTTTAACTGCTATGTGTCATAAGGTATTACTAGCCAAGAATCTAAAACTCAGGGACGTTGCTGTCTTGCACATGGAGTCTAGTGGTGATTAAAAGATCTCTGAAGTTACTTCTATAGCCAACAGAGTTAAAGCACTAAGGATGGGAACTTGTGGAAATGAATTTCTTGGGAGACACAGAGGTACAGAAACAAACATTTGGCTATTCTAGAAAAAAAAATGGGTTGTGCAACAATTTGTCATTGTTTTTTACATTTTTTCTTCACCTTAGAAATGCATTTGTGTGATCAAAGGTGTGCATATATAGGGATGTGCAGGAGTACAACATAGAGCAAGACAGCACTACATAAAGGTAGCACAACTCTTGGAAATTCATGGCAGCTGCAAGAGCAACGTGCTGTTTCTTCTTAAACTGTCAGAAGTAACACGGCATACATGGAATTATCCATCCACAGCTGCCATGTGTAACGTAGCAACAAGAAAAGGTTGTGAATAAACCAATCTTTACACACAGCAGACTGTGATTCTGTGCCTAACCTCACTTGCCTTATCAGGGGCTCAAAGATTTGAATAAAGCATCACAGAGCTAGGAAAATCTCTTTGGTCAACACATGCTATCCAGCCTTAATGTACTGGTCCTTTAGTGCTAAATAAATCCTTCCTCCTTGGATGTGGATGTAGGTGTCAAGTGCTGTTATCCATAATACAGAGAGGAGGTGCACACTTTCAGGGCACAGGCAACACAGCAGACAGCATCCATACATTCAACCCACAGGAAAAGACAGAAGAAAAGGAGATGGAGGTGAAAAAAAGAGGAGCAGATCATCAATACTTGGCCATAAGAGGCCACCCTGTAACTCCTATGCCTGGTTAAGCTCATCCCACCAGATCACTCCTCTGTCTGAGGCAATGCAAACTCTGTGTATGCATTTCTAAACTCCTAAATGTAACTGAAATACAGATTTGACTGCTCACTTCATAAACCTTCTCTGCCATGCAAATATGTCATTCCTTGACCTTTGGGTTCTCCTCATCTCTATTTTCATATGTATATATTTTTTACCTTATCAGTGAGCCATATTTACCTGTTATTTTACTGAACACAAAGTGCACACCGAAAAGTCACCAGACAGCTTTGCCTGTAAGCTTTAAGTGATGTTTGTAAAGTTTAAAAAAGAAAGCTAAAATTTATTAGAAATCAAAGACTTTTTCTCTTGCAAGGGTTTAGCAAAACATAAGCATTTTACTCAGAGCAAAATACAGTGGTTTTAAATTCAGTGCCTTATTTATTTTTTCCAATTGTCTACCAGCTAGTTAGTAATTTTTGGAGTTAAGTTCCCAAAATTATTTTTTTATGTTTATAAATACATTCAAAAGATATTCTTGCTAGATTACATTAATAAGACAAATATTCAGTGATACGTGTGCTTGTGGATGGACACTATTAGGCATAATAGGGTCCTGACCTGTAGAAATGATGTTGATGATGATGATGATGATGTTCTGTTTTATTATTTTCATTTTGATCCAGTTTAAGTCCATTTGAGTATAATTTTGTTGAGGTCAGTGTTTTTTATATCTTCCTGTCTTTTTCTTGTCTCTAGAAACTCCATACATTTTTTTCCTTTTTTCTTGTTCAGTGTAAGAGAAAGCATCTAAAGTGTGACCAGTTTTGCACCACATTCATTAAATGTTTAAACTGAATTTTTATCCTGATCTAAGAAGTGTCACAGTATGGGATGTACCCTCTTGTGGGCAAAGAGAATTTTACAGTCATCCCTGTCTTGTGCAATCTCCAACTTGGCTTCATTTGGGCTTGCTTCATGATAAAAACATCACATCTATATTCAGGGCTTAAGAATTTTCAAATTTTCGTTTCTAAAACTGCTCCTACTGAGCAACATTGAAGGAATCCATACAAGACCTTAAGAACCATAATGTACCTCAGTGCAAGAGCTTATGGATCTACCAGGTTACTGGCCAAAAGCTTTTAGAGAGCTCTTTTATGGATAGCATAGTGAGTATATCATATGTGTAACTGTATAGTATAGTAGAGGGTGTTTTGCTGGGCATTAGCCAGAGAGATGAAGCTGCTGAGGGATCTTCAGCGTCCTTGATAGTCCTGTCTTCCAACTGCAATGCACAGCTTGGACTCCAGCTCCACATCCCATCATGTCCACATCCCACCATTGCACAGAGCTCCAGTCTCACTGTGTAGAGCCCCCACCCATTTCATGGAGCCCCGATCACCAGGCAATGCTGAGCAGGAAGGTGCTTTTTGTTCTGTGATCCGGCACTGCAAGATGCTCCCCTGTCCCTCTGTGGGTGAGAGGTGATGCAGTTCCCATGTGGGTCCTGTGGGATCTCTGCCATCACCTGGACAGGGAGAGTCCTTCTGTACCATACCTGTTAATACAGATGTCTGCAATGAACTACAGAATCTTCAAGCGCTGTGCATTATGCTCCAACATATACTTACTGTAAGCTGTATTGTATTATAAGTAATTTGCATTTTTCATTCTCCTGTGTTACAAAAAGAGGTAATTTGAACATAGATAGTTAGGCTTTCCAAATTCTAATAATCTGCTTCCCTAGATTAAATCATGCAATTCATGCTATTTCCATAAATCTTATTTAATTTACACTGCAACTGCTTATAATTTTATTTTTAAGCTGTGAAATTTCATGATCTTAAATGAGTCATCTCTCCTTTGTTGAAGGTACCTTTTAAAATATGAAAATATTTAGAGTCATTTTACAATATTTGTACTAAATCTAAGAAAAATAGATATGGACTGTTAATCAAGTTTGATTAAACACAGCTATATATTTTTTCATTAATTTAAATTTATGCTGATATTATCTTGACTGAACTGAAACATCAGAGTAAATAAAAACAACTCCAGTGTAAGATTTTAATGAATTTGAGATAAGCATAAATATGATCTGTACTTTTTAGCTCCTTCTTTCTTATAAATGTTTTTAGCTGACCTAGCTAAAATCTCACAGAAGCCCAAAATCACAGAGTAGATGAGGCTGGAAGGCACCTCTGGGGATTGTCTAGTCCAATCCACTGCTCAGGGTAGGGTCAGCCAAAGAACATTACCCAGGATCTTGCCCAGTTGGGTTTTGGATATCACATTTGAAGGATGAAAAATGCACATCCTCTCTGGGAAACCTGTTTCAGTGTTCAACCATACTAGCAGTGAAAAATTTTTGTCTTGTGGTTAAGTGTAATACTGATTAGTTTTACTTGTAAACAATGGGAATAGGACCTTAACATCAGTATTAGAAAGTGTTGGCAATACCCAAATATTAATGTGTTAGGAAATACATGCGCTTAAATAATGCAGACTTTTCCAAAATTATAAGGATAAAATTTGTGAAAAATCAGACTATGGGGATCTTAGATTGGGATCTTAATATCAGAGCCTTTATCCTGCATAAATACCTATTTCTCATTTGTAACACAGAAAAAAGTTAATTTGCCTCACAGGAGCTCTGAGATAAATTCAATGTTGCTTGTGATGCATTCAAATATTGCAGTGGGGAGTACAACAAAAGGAGAAAAACAAGAGAGTATTAAGAGTTTGGTATTCAGAACAAGGAATACAATAAACATGTCATAAGGGCACATGGTGAATAGAGATGAAATTTAATGCTGAATAGAGATGAAATGTAATGCTGAATGGTGCTTTGTTAAGTGATCATTGTCCATCCTGAGTCTTGAAAGAGGCAGAAGTTTGGTGACAGATACAGTGTATGATCATATAAATAATGATTTGTGGTTTTAGCAGAGATATTAAAATTATCCAAAAAAAGGATTCCATGGGAACTACCGAACTTCAAATGTTTAAGTTGATGGTCTTAACATACAGACAATTATTTATTCTGTGTACATTAGCGCATTTAAGCGTAATATCATTCTCAAAAAGACTACCATTAATAAAAAGCCCCACAACAGGATCCTGTTAATAAACCCTAATCTCTCTATGTGTCTGTGATTTTTAGGAAGGTTTAGAGGCGTTTTATTTTCTGCTCTACATTGTGAGTCTGATGTCATTTAAATACATGAGTCCTATTGTTCTGTCATTTATGCCCTGTGCACTTCTGCTTTTAGCATGATTAAACAAAAGAGACGCACACCAAAGCTTTCTCATTTGAATAATGCAACATCAATATTTTACTTCTTGGGCTGCATTTCAATTTTTTCCTCAGCAAGGTGAACACTTGAAAAGGAAGTAACCATTGCTTGCAAAAGTGTCAATTAAGTTACATTCTCTTCTTTTCCAAAAGAGATTTGTGTCTCAAAAAATATACGTTATTGAGTAGTTGTCATTCTGTTGTAAACCAGTTCTCCAACTGATGGGTTTTTATTCTCCAGTAGCATAAGGAAAGCAATAATGTATTTACATAGCAATTTCATTCTTAATATTTCCAGTATGTTTTCTCAATGGACAGATTCTTCTTTCACCTGCAGTAAGGAGGAGCAACACTTATGCACCTGAGTGGACCTGGTGCACTGCACAACATAGGGAGTGGAGGGGTTCAGATCCATCTTGTGTAAAGCACAGATGTTCATGTGAGGGTTGGATTCAGCTGTGGAGATTATCAGTTTTGGTTCTTCAGTCTACAGGAGTTAACACACTTTGGATCTTCAATTACAGCAGCATTTGGGTACCTTCTTTTGGGATTAGCTCCCCTGTATGTAGAAGTGTTGTTATTGTGAAGATACATCCTACAGTCATTTCACTAAGTGACCAAGCCCTGCTGTTTAGCAGGAGATATCATGTTGATAGATACACACAGCTCCACTGTGCCCTGTTACTAGCCTTTGGAGGAGCTGCTTCTATGAATTTATCTGTCTTTCCCCAAAGAAAGCATCTCCATCTGGGTCTGTAGCCGCAGCTTCACCCTTTCTGTGAGGTGCACCCTTCCATAATGCCTCCTCTGCCCCCAGACATAGTGTTGAGAGCTGCACATTTCTCCTTTGTATTGCAATTAATGCATTGTTATATTCAAACCCATGGGTTTGTGGATATTTACCAATAAGCCAGAAGGGAGAACAAACATGCTGAGATATACTTCCCAAATACTGGGCCAATCTCAAGCATGCAATGAGACACAATTGGCTTCCTTATGAGAAATTCCATTAATTCCCATCACATACATAGATTTATGCACGCCTAACAGTACCTGACAAGACAAGCCCTATAATATAACAACATTCTGCCAGTGTTTTGCCTCAAAAGCCTGCAAACCAAGACATTAAGGTGCTCACACATAGGTGACTTCTCACATTTTTGCAGTTTGACTTGAAAATAAGTATTTGCTTTGTTAAGTTTCCCCTCCATCAGCATAACATTTTTACATGACAATTTTATAGTCCTTTTCCAGAATAATGAAATAATGCTTGTTCTATATGTTCATTTCTTTAAATCATTTCTTCAAATTACTTTAGTACTTTTTGCAGAAAGTTCATTGTGTTTTCTAATACTGTCTGAAAAGTACAGGCTATGACAAGCCACCTGAGTGATAAGTTGCTGCTTGTTTGCCAAAGCTGAAAAATAATAAAACAAAAGCTGAAAAATTCCAATAGAGTTTATAGGGACAAAGACTGGATAGGATCTAACTTCGTAATAAGCAATTTAGTCCATTTCATTAATAACATGGTATTTGCAATGACTCATTCTTACCTCTGTCATAAAGCAGCTAGAATGTTGGAACTGAGTAGGCTCATTATGCAGCATCTAATATTTCATACTTAGAATCCAATCTTTACTATTTAATTTTGGCTTTGTTATTCAGGCACACTTGTTCTNTATATATAAAAAACAACTCTCATTTGCCTCAGCAGAGTTTGCTTTTGCCAAGAATCCATGGGCATAATTTAGTGAAAGTTACAAAGAATCCAAAAGAAAAATAAATCACACTACACGCTTTTTACACATGCAATTCAGTTTATCTAGGACCATTCAGCTGGTGCTGTAGGGTTGCAGAATACATATGATGACTTCTTAGTTTCATGAAAATCCCTTTCATCATCCAGGGTCAGAGCTTTTTTATTTTCTCCCCCTCACCTCTTTCTTACTGTGTGCAGTTAACAGTAAAACAGAAACAAAGTATATATGTAACTATAACTTGTCAAATATGGCTGTATCTTACTGCCTAGCTGTCACAAGGCATTATGTATATCTACTAGAGACTATACTTTATTTTGGTTGGTTCTATTGTCAGTCTATCACATTACACAGCCAGAAATCCTTGAAGTTAAATGTCCAGTCTTTTGAAACATAGAATAAAAGATGTTTAAATACTTTTCCTTGTATTGAAGTGTTTTAACACCTCTCATATTACTCAGAGAAATAAATTGCTTGGGAATGAGGTTAATGCTCTACAAAACCTGCTTTTTAAAACCCTATAAGAGGGGTCAAAGACCAGGAAATGCTCTCACTATAATTCTCATTTTCAGCTGAATTGGCCATGGCAACTGCACTAAGAATGCAAGTTTGAATTTCATTATGTTCCAGAAACCTGTAACTTTGCATTAGAATGATTCACGCAAGAAGAGAAGGGAATTGTGAGCATTTTTGATGCAGCATACATTAATTTATAATTTAAAAAATTAGTATTTTAAGTTAAGTAGCTACTTTCAAGTACAACAAAAAAAATGTTCGTTTGATAGCTACTAAATGCATCCCTTTGCATTTTACCTGTAAAATTCTCTGTGTTTGGTGACAGGTTAAATGTATATTATACATTATACACAGGGAGCCAACACGTGTCTTTGTAATACCACAGCAGCCATTGCAATTTTACCAGCTTTCTTATTATTTTAAGCCTTTCCCATTGTCTTCTAAAGAACATAAGTAGAAGCTGAAAACTTAAAGCAACCAAACTCAATAAGCTCTCATTATAAATAAAATATTGTACCGTTGCTAAGCAAGTGACCATGTCACCCAACATGATAATGCCTTGTTCCTTAATTATGTCTTTGGAGATCCAATATTAAGTCATTTCTCAAACAAAACTTCCATTAATTGCAATGGAAGTTTCCTTGAATGATGTTGCAGCACTGCCCTTTTAGGTACTTCATTTTGTTTAACCATAATAATTCTCTAAATCAGCATGTAATTTTTTATTATGAGAGCTTTCGAGAATACACTTGATTTTTTGAGAAATGACAAGGGTACACCTCTTTCATTAACACTGTTGCCTTACAAGCAGCTTAAGGAACTCACTGCAAAGCAGTAAGGCAATGCTCAGGAGTGGGAGGATAAGAATAAGAAGATACCTTACAATTTTGGGAAGCAAAATTACGTAGTTCTGCAATGCTTGAGATGTTGATACTTCTCAAGCGCATCCTTAGTATCGCTAGTATTATGGGTGGATCCATGTGCCCAGCTACTTCAAGCAAAATTGTGGCAACATTCCTTACAAGTTTCTGAGTACACTGCAGGGAATTTCAAAGGCTGAGTTTTTATCCCAAGAAAGCTGTGAAATCATTGCCACACAGCTGCTCCTCTGCCTGCAAGCTTCATGCAGCTCAGTGTGATGTTCAGAAGACTTCCTCCTGCTGGAATACACCCAGGTTTTTGATGCCGGTCTGCAGCAACCTATCATCTCAGCCAGAAGAATGAGATGAGAGGAACAGAACATAATATCACCTGGAAATTCTGCAAACAAGTTATGTGTTTATTAAGGTTAACTGGGATTTGTAGCAGTTGCATTGTGCAACCACTAGAAAGCAGCTTGGGTTGGATCTGCAGCAGTCAGGTCGGATGTAGAGATATGCCAAACCATGGTCTCCATCCCACATGCCCAGGAGTGATTTTCGTCTCCAGCCACACCACCACCAGACACAAGTTTTCCTGAGAACATATATCCTATTAACACTTGTCCCCTGTCGTATTCTGTTCCCAGACTAATATTATACCAGCTGTTTGCATGGCCAGAGCTGGAGGGAAATGTGATTGATTTCCCTGTCAAAGGTGGCCTCTATCAGGGACACACCAGGTAAAAGTGACAAATTTGGCTGGGTCTCACACCCCTGGCCAAATACTCTCTTTTAGGTACCCACTGTTCCCTCTTGGAGATGTGGGCTCAGAACAGTTCCTGATGCTAAGTAGCAAAAATGGCCCATTTAAATAGGACATGTGCAGCCTGTTCTCCTGGTGAGAGCCAGTGAGATTTATAGGCAAAAGGTAGATCAGACATACAGTATCCTTAATCTCCTATGTAAAAATAGCACACACTACCCGATAATAATAAAGAGCCAACCTTGCTGCTCCTTTTTGAAGTCGTTAAAATAGCCTGGAGTACATGATTAGAGCCACTGAACTGCCTCCAGAAGCAGACAAAGACAAGTATGGATTGTGTCGGAAATATTTTCTCTCAGGGAGTCTAGTTTATACAATTTATGACTGTTTAGCAGAAACTATATCTAGGGAATCAAGTGGTCTGAAACCAATCTTCTCTCTCCCCAAGGGGCATTTATGCAGTGCAAGAGGTGTTTTCTTGGGAGCGATGGTTTCATGCTAGATGCTCTTCAGAAGAGCCTCACATCACTGGAATAGACTTCTGCTGTGACACAGCACTTTCTCTCTCATGTTCAACGTACACTGGCAGCAGCATTTATTTGTTAACCTCTGAGGCCATTAGCCTAATGGCCAACACAGGGAAAAAGTTATTTGTATAAAGAATAGTGTCTGTTATGGAGAATTAGCTAAACTTTCTATGTGGTCTGGTAATGCTGAAAATGAGTTCGTGCTTCAGAGATTTTGAATGGTATTTTTATTAGGATAAATTAAGGGTATAAATATCAATATTACTTAAAATTGTATTAACACAGCATACCAATTCTTAGAGATTTGTAGAAAAAGAAGGCAATTTGAGCCAATCTAGGACAGTCTAGTTCTCATTTATGGAAGCACATTCAACTCCTGTGCTTTCAATTTCTCATTGTGATGATTTTGCAGAAGATCGAACAATATCTTCCTTTCTATTTTCCTTTCAGACTACTTTATTCCTTGGAAACAGAACAGAAAGAGAAGTAGTAACACTGATGTTAGTCCTTTTCTCTTTTACCTGATCTCTGCAAGAATCAGAAAGGACAATAAGGAATTATGAATGCGCATGAAACGTTAAGAGGCCCCAAGCATGGTGTCTTAGCATTTTCCATGGAAACTCTAAGCAGATGTATCTAGAGGATTTCTGATCTGCAGCCATCCTCTGCTCTTGTTGTGTTTGATAAGTAGTGGGAAAAAAAACCAGCTGAAAAATCAAAGGCAGAAAGATATTCTGTAAAGTGGCAATATCTAAAAGCCTGATGTTGTAAATGTTCCGTTTGGAGCGCCCTTTGAAGTGGCATGGAATGCACAGGATACCTGCCTATTCATTTAGCCACTGATAAGGTCCTAATTAGCACAGCACTCAGAACCTCCCATAGAGTGAAGTATAGAAATAACTATGGCTTTTACTTCCTTCCTTTGCAGCTGTAAGTGAAACAGCTTTTAAGGGTTTTGCTTTTTACCAATGTGTGCATGTGGCCTACTTGTAAATACCTCACTAAGTAAAAAAAAATAAATAGATCCACAGTCACAGAAGGAAAACCAGTTTTTATTGCTGGAAAGTAGTGGATTCAGCACTCATCTGAGTCATGCAAGGGAATTTCTGTGGGTTTAGGTCAAGCTTCACTTACAAACTCTGGCCTGCAGGCTAACGCTCTCTTCAGCTCAGTGCAACACAGCTGGCAGAGTGAGTAATGGTTGCTTCTCTGTCCAGGATTGGGCCATCAGACCCTTAAATCCTAAAGTTTATTCCAATGGAAATGTTCCAGTGCACTGAAGTGCCACCTGAAAGCAAAACTGCAGGATCAGGCCCTTCAATTTTAAAAAATGACATTTAATATGGACAGACAAAGGCACCAGAGAAGAACACAGTGACTCTCTGTATACCTGGAGGAGGGATAGTAGTACAAAACAAGCTTTTCTTTAACCACAACAGCAATCTTCTAACAGCAGCACCCACTCAAAAGCATAGAACTCAGAGGCTGATAATCATCTTTCAGTTCAGGTTATTGCATGCAATTTTTCACATTCATTCAGTTTTCTTCATACAGCTCTTAGTAAAGTAACTCCCTTAACAATAAAAGCTTTTATGGCAGCCCATTACACAGGAGAACTAACCACTCCTAGTTTTTTTATTGGCTTCTTGGAATATTTATAGCAGCCTTTGTTCTCTTTGCAAGCTTATGCATTTGGGTGTGTAAGAAGATTTTTTCTATTTTTTTTTTACTTTGCCAATTGGTTTTGACAGCAAAGTACATATATTTTTACATCTGTGAGGTTTTAAAGCTTTATATTTGTTTTCCTTTATATATTATTATTGGCATCAAAGCTAACATTCAGTCTGCACCTCATTGTTTAACACTTGAACATTTACTGCTGTAGAATTTTCAAGTTGCCACCATGCTGCCTTTTGATAAACTGGTTACACTCTGTACACAAAGAAATTATGAAATTTGACTCCATACTAACAAATCAAAGAATTTACTTGGTGTCTAAAGGGACAGATTAAATTTCTACTTCAATAATTTGAGACAAAAACCTCACATTAAAACAAAAGATTTGCATTCTTGAAGGAATCACCTCAGTAGCTGAAACTGCCACATGACTTATTTCTGCATGGCATTTTGGACTCAGGATGATCCCAAAACTTTCAATAAGAACTAAAAATGAACTGTCATAGAACTAAAAATGGTCCCAAATAGAATTTGGCTTTGAATAACCCTCTCCTGGTTTTCAACGTCTTTTTAATTTGATTTTATATTCTTTCTTTCATAAACAACAATATTTTATTGTTGACACCACTTCATGAAAATCATATAT
>VXBC01012180.1:38726-61976 GCA_013399945.1 Ploceus nigricollis | reverse complement strand
GATGTCACAAAATATCCATCTTTCGGGAGGCTCAAAAACATTCATGTTTTGGTCGACACATTTTCGGGAGCCATTTTCGCATCTTTACATACAGGAGAAACCGCAGAGCATGCCTGCAGACATTTTTACAAGCATTTGCATCTGTAGGGATACCACAAGAGATCAAAACAGATGATGGTCCAACTTACACAGGCAAAGTGCTTGACAAATTTCTAAAGAAATGGGGAGTCAAACACATTTTCAGTCCAGGGACAAGTGACGACAAATACAGCGTTACAACAGCTTAAGTATGGGGGAGGGAACGAGGGGAGGATACAACTTTAGCCAATGGCAGGAGTCCTGGGGAGGAGCACAAGGCGGCGAGTACATACTGACAACCAGTGGGGGATGACAGGGGAGGAGAATAGACTAAACATACCATTGGATACTCAAGGGCTACAAGATAGACACAGAATGTTCTAGGGATAAAGGTGGGGTTACAGTGATGGACAAAGGAGAAGGGCAGGGTTTTGCTGAATGGCAGGGAAGGATCTGGAGCTGAGGGAAGGTCTTTGAAGAGATGGATAGGGAAATGGGAGGATACAACTCCAGGGTAAGCCAAACATAGGGGACAACTGGAACAAACCACTTTAAACTTATAACAGGAAGACACTTTAAATCCATAACAGAATGAGCACACCACCACACCTAAAACTCAAGCTATTGTTTCATGTCCTTGCTTGCCATACTATTGTAACTTTTTCTACTTTCAGACTTTGCAGCTGTAGCTAGTTCTAAGTTTTCTGTTCTTTCTGTTTCTAAAGCCTGCTTTTACAGCTTTCTGAAAATCTTCTTACCTTTACTATTTCCCACATTTCTCCCTCTTTATACAGCCACAAAGAAACTCTCTTAACTTTGTCACTTATTGACTACCTTGTGTTACATAGCTCTACTATAATACATATTTCTTTTTGCTTGTTTGAATCACCTCTCTTGCTTGCTTTAAGTGTTGCTATTTTACACCACAGCAATTTTAATGCTGTAAAAGATCTGGTCTATTGTCCTAGGTAACAGTATTAAAATGTATTCTATTCCCATCCTCAAGAGCAGTTGAAACCAGGAGGGGCATTGTTTTTCCTTATCTCATGTTAATGGGCCCATCAATGCCTTTCCACATGACTCAGAGATAACTCCCTCCAGGAGCTATTTCTGTTTAACGGATCCTCCACATGACTCACAGAATGATAGCAGCCCATTGTGAGATGCTCCGCTCAAGGAGGAGGAGCTAAGTATCCCCACCTAGATATAATCTGAGATCTGAGACAGAACAGGTAATCTTTTCCATTGTTTTTTTCCAGAGTACAAAGAGCTACCAGATCGTTTCTCACAGGATCATCACTTCAACAAGGCTATTTCATCAGGACTGCTAGCACCACCCTAACTAGCAGGGTGTCAGGTTGTATTCTGACTTTGTTGGTGGTTCTTCTTTTGTATTATTGCATGTACTTAGTTCTTTTTCCGTTTTTCTAATAAATTGTATTTCTGACTTGGAGTCTCTCACTGGTTTTGCTTTCAAACCAGAACATCTATTCAAAGAATATAATTCAAATCTGGTAGTAGTTACTATTTACTGTTCTTATGTCTCGTCTGTTCCAAGATCTTAATCCAAAGCCTTCATCTATGTCTATACTTGCATCCACTATCTCTGTAAGATTTTGAGAACTTTCTGTGATTCTATTTCTTACCTCTCTCTCTTGTATGATAAAAACTTCTTTGATAGTTTTGTCCATCATTTGTCGCACACACTATAGTATAAAAGGTACTACTACTAGTGTCACCACTAAAACACCCAACACATATAGACCTATTTTACAAAATTCCCTTAACCAAGGTGCAGAGTTCCATCCATTGAACAAATTGTCTAACCATGATCCACCGTCTTCTTTGATATGAGCTGTTAGATCTTTCAGCCTTTGTATGCTTTTGAATTGGACAGGCATATGGTGTCCGAACCTGCTGCCTTGGCTAAGGTCATCCAAACATTTGGTTTTGGTTGTTCCACAGACAAATCTGCACTGCAGGAAGCAAGCAAAGCTAGCCAGCACCAGCGTAACACTCGATTTAGCTCCATACCTTTTGTGAGCTATTTTTTGGCAAAAGATTTTTTCCGTATATTTCAACTCACAAATTCTGCTTTTTATTCCTTCCCAAAGTTTCCTGAAGACTACAGGACTGTGTTAAAAATGGGTAATTTCACCTTTAAAAATCCAATGAGAGGATCCACTCAATGGAAACCACACGTTTGTCAAAAGAGCTCTACGAAACCAACAATTAACATGTTTATCATTGATGTAAAATCAAGGTTTGCAGGTTCCACAAGTGAACAAGGTACGTCAGGCATGACCTGTAGTCTCTCTTTTCAGCTCACATCTGCATACTTGTTTCTCTGCTTTTGGACTCGTCAGCGCATTCTCGTGTGCGATATGGTTTGGCGTTCTTTGCCGGAACCCACTTAGGTCCAGCGTCTGTAGAGACACAAGCATACCTCTTGCCCCAAGTTATTAGTTGGAAAGGACCTTCAATTTGTCCTGTCTCAGGGTTTCTACTTAAAACAGGGGGATTTTCTTTCAGTTTTGCCTGTGTGTTATTTGAAAAATGCCTAAAAATTGGTGGATCGGGTTCTGCAACAGAGCTGTTCAGAAAGTTAAAAAATTGTAAAGCTTTGCTCAATCTCATCTGTGGCGTCGCCTCTGCTCCCCCCTTCTGTTGATCTACAATGCCTTTTATCGTGTGATGTGTCTGTTCCATAATTGCTTGACCTGTGGGGGAGTGAGGCATACCAAAGGTGTGAAGAACATCCCAATCCATTAAAAATGTGGCCACTTTTTGGGATATATATGCGGGACCATTGTCAGTTTTTACTTCCTGGGGCACAGTCAGTGAAGCAAATGCTTGCAAAAAATGTTGACAGGCATGATTACCCGTTTCCTCTTGTGTGGACAGAAGCGAAGACTGCACCTGAGAATGTGTCCTTTGACACATGAATATTTTAAAATTTCCCAAAGGAAGGGTACTTAGTGATGTGTGTTTGCCATAATTGCAGGCTTTGCAAACCCTGTGGGTTGACAGCTCCTGTAGAAACAGGGGGTTGCACAAGCTGACAATCAGGGCAACTACTAATGATGGCTTTAGAATGGTGGGTTTTGATGTGGTCCCCATAAAAGGGCCATTTCTAGTTTTGCTCCCCACTGGGGCAGTACGTCTCTTCCCCATACAATGAGGGGCTTCTGAACAATGAAGGGACATATTGTTACTGTCTTCCCTTCAGGACCTGTAATGGAAATCATGGATTCACTTCGCAGACACACACCGATGTGGCACCTCCGATCCCTGTGAGGGCGCCCATAGTGTCGGAATCTGTAGTATTTAAATGATTCCGAGATTGTAGAAAGTCTCTGTCTTTCAGCGCCGTGGNGGACCTGTAATGGAAATCATGGATTCACTTCGCAGACACACACCGATGTGGCACCTCCGATCCCTGTGAGGGCGCCCATAGTGTCGGAATCTGTAGTATTTAAATGATTCCGAGATTGTAGAAAGTCTCTGTCTTTCAGCGCCGTGGCCAAAGAAGAAGTCGTAATTCATCTGTGCTGGTTTTCAAGGTTGTTTATTCTTTCTTATCTATAACATGTTCTCTCTGACCTGTAGCAGGTCTGTCTTGCAGGATGGTGTGCGGGGCTCTGCCCCTCAATGGGATGGTACAAACATTATATAATAAAAACTACGTGTGCTATATTTACAATAATGTGCCAATATCTATCGCCTATGTGGAACAGTGTGTCCCCAGTCTAAACCAATAAAAAAATGTTAACATCACAGTAAAACACGGAGGGCATGAAGAAAGAGAAAAAGGACAAGGCACGCCCAATTTCCTCCATCTTGCCCCCTTGAACCCCTTATCTAAAACCCTAAAATTCTACTTTTGCACCCATGCCACACTAATTGCTACTTATATCAAACACTTGGAGTTTGTAATTCATCCTGTAAGATTGAAAACTCTTTTCCATGGACAGAGATCAGAGACAGTGTCTCTTGGGACTCTGTGCATGGGGGTCTCTGACCCCCTGCCAGGGTTCCAGACCTTCCAGGGCAGCCAGAGGGATGCCCTGGATTCCATAGGTGCTACCAAATTCCAATCACTCAGCCAAAACATGTGAGAAATCACAGTGACATCTGCAGCAGTGTCCGGCATGCCTGTGATGTAAACTCTTCTACCAAGGCGAGTCAGGCCGCAAGTCAGCTCTGGTTGGTTACGGCCCACACGTTCCACCCAAAAGCCATCAGAACCTGGGGTAGGGTTCCAAAACAGCACAGTTAGAAATGAAGTCTCTTGATATGTGTTTTGATTGGGTGTATCCAAAGGTAAAACAAATGCAATACTTATAGGTGTTTTTGGCTGAATTACCAGAGGAACACTAAATGCAAGAGCTAAAATTACTAGCTCTTTGTTACAGTTTAATGAAACAACAGCTGGAAGGACTGAAAGTCTGAAAATTCTGTTGCTGTCCTTGCCTATAATTAAGAAGTCTTGTCTTTGTTGGGAAATCCTGGTAACTCCTGTAGGCATACCCTAATAACAAAAGTCCTTTAAAAGGCATATTAATTTTGAAGTTGCCAACTCAAACCTTGCCCCTGGGTTTGTAGTAGTGAAATGGGGCCACTTGAATTTGTGGCTGAGGCACAAATAACATCTGATTTGGGTTCCTTCCAGGTAAAGCCAAGGTAACTAAATTTTCTGGCACCTGGGATGCCACTACTTGTGTTGCCACATGGTGGCCCATGCTCTTTGTTGAGTTTAATGGTAAAGGATTACCATCAATGTCAAACCGAGAATGACAATGCTTCGCCAAATGTGTCCCTTTCCGACATCAAGGGCAAAGAGTAGATGGCTTAGGTTGTGTTGCTGTTGTAGGATAATCCTTTTTCATGTGACCAGGCTTTCCACGATAAAAACATACCCCTTTAGCTGAGTCCAACTGCACAGTCGCAAGAGTTTTTTCCATAATTTTTGTTTGTGCCTCACGGATATTTTCAAGTTTATCTCCCAGCTTATCTCCCACTTTATCTCCCAAATTTTCTCCCAGCTTTTTTCCCAACTTTGCTCCCGACAAATCTTGAAATTTTACAATCTGCTCCCCAAGAGCATTAGCTTGAACCATAGCAAGGTGCTGTGGGGTGTTAATCTTACTGCAAGCTGAAAGCATTTGAGGACTATTTGGAGGCTGGTCAGGCAAAGCTAAAATAACTTTCCTGCATTCCTTGTTTGCATTAGTAAAAGCAAGGCTTTTAAGAATGTAGGGGTGCACCTGCTCATCTGGGCACTGTCTTTCAACAGCTTGTGTTAGTCAATCTAAAAAAGCACCATAGGTCTCAGTCTCACTTTGCATTATTGTAGAGTAAGCATTCACGTGAGTACCTGCTGGTTCAGCAGTGAGCAATGCTTTTCTTGCAGCATTCTTAATATCTGCAAGCACAGGCCTAGGCAGTACAACTGCCTGGTCTTTGGGCTTATCATATAGATATTCTCCAGGTAATTGAGCAATAGTAAAATGAGCATAAGGACTATTCACATACTTTTCAATTAACCTGTTGAGAAGCTTTTTCCACTCCAGATCCCATAAAATGTACTGTGAATTGATAAAATCATAGAAGCCATGTTACGACAATCCATTAGAACAAGGTCATAAGAATTAAAAATACTTTTCACCACATTATTAAAATAAGGAGAAGCCAACCCACTGTCCTTAATTTGATGTCTAAGTTCTTTAATATCATGATGTGACAGGGTCTCATACTGAGGGTTACGATTATTTCTACCATACCTCACAGGCATAGCTAGGAGCTGACCATTTAAAGAATCAAAATCCTTCTCCTGTCTAAAATGCCATCTGACAGCAGCTCAATCAGTTAAACAAAGTGAATTAGTTTCTGAATTGGTACCTGGAGGGTTCCCAATTTTTTCAAAAACCAAGGAAACCTCTGGGTTAAGTTGAAACAAATCAGGATACCATGTTAAATTTGTGAGACCAGAGTTAGGTAAAACAAGACCACCATCTGAGTTATTTCCAATGTCTGGTATTTGTGCAGCCTGGAACACTTGGGGTGTGGATGCAGGCTGGAACATTTGGCTGTCTGACCAAGCTCAGAATTAGAAAAATTTTGAAAACTTCCCATATTATCAAAAGTAGAAACCCTTTCCCCCTGTGTCCTAGGGTGATGTTATGGTACTTGTATCCCCAGTCGTGGGTTCTGTTTATGCTGGATGTTATGCTCTGTGCCTTCAGGACTGGCTCAGAAAGGCGAAGTTTGTTTTGTTTTGTTATCAGCCAGCTAACTCCCACATGGTCTGCGAGACACAGACGGGGCAGTTAAGTTAGGGTGCTGTTTTTGGCTCTTAGCTTAGCCTAGTTTGCTTGCTTTCGCTTCTGCTTGCTCCTGTTTTTTGCTCCTGCTTTGCTTTTCTCATTAGTTAGCTTAGCTAGGCAGTCCAATTTTTCCCTGGACTGTTTTCCTTTCCCTCTCCCTGGAACCATCTAAACCTGTTCCGGACTGGGACCTGGGAAACACTGAGAAACACCGAGAGCCTGCACTTGTGACCTCCTGCAGCCATCCCCAGCGCCGGAGGGACCAACAGAGCGACCACCCCCAGGAGAGACTCTCTGAATCTGTCATCTCTTCAGAGTGGTGAAAGAGTTTTGTCATCTGGTGGTTTGTGCTGGGGAGTGTTTTGTCTGTGAAATAAACAGGTTCTTTTTCCCACTACTCTCAGAGGAAATTCTTCCTGAACCAGGTTGGGGGAGGGGCCGTGGGCGTTTGCTCTCTGGGGGGGCTCCTTCTGGAGGTTTTCTCCAAAATTTGCCCTAAACCAGGACACCCTGCTTCCAAGAAGCAGCAGCATAGGAAGTGTTAGTGAAACAGTGTTCAGGGAGGACAGCCTCTCTGGGAATGGTGCCAGCCGTTTCGGGAGTGGGAGGTCAAGGCCCAGGAGCGGGAATGTTCCAAGTCGCTCCTGTGCTGGAGAAGGTGGTGGGGAGCTGTGTTGGTCCCGTGGTAACTGTGGGGGATTGGCAAAATGCCTGGGCAGTGGCAAGCTGCCAGGGGGAGCTCGGGGGATCTGAAGCAGCCATGGTGCTGAAGGGAGGGGTGCAAAAAGTGGTAAAAAGTCCATTGCTTTTTGCCACGAGCTGCTCAGGGGGGTGTCCTCTGCCTCAAGACCTGCCGCCCCTGGTCAGGCATCTCCTGACGTGGGTGCTCATGGCGGGGGAACTGCCCGAACCATGGGATGCTGCCTGCACTGTGGCAAGTCCACACCGAAGCCCATCTCCGGGCAGGCTCTGAAGCCCCCTCAGCCACAAAACACGGACTGGACGTTGTGGGAAGCCCTGGACATGCTGCAACCTCTGGCTGGAAGCCAGTCTCAGTGGTTGCGAGGAGGGATGAGGAGAAACTCAAAGAACCAGGCTGTTGGGTTGTATGCGCACCTGGTGAACTGATCTGGAAAGCAGCAGGTGGAGGGGGTGCAGACAGGCATGGTGATTGTTCCGCCGGGGCCAAGGCTTGTGGAACCCATGGGGGAATAGGAGGGAGTGTGCCAAAAGTGGACAAGGAGGGTTTGGAAGTTCCAGTGGAGTCAGAGACAGGGTCAGGCTGCCCTGGCTGGGCGGAGGGATCAGTGATGGGATCAGTTTGAGACCCAGAAAGAAGAACAGAGGGACTGGATACGGAGATGGGGAATGCAGGCTGGGACGTGGGGAGGCTGGGTTAGGGTTGGAGCACTCCCTTTGCTGTGTTCCTCCACGCAATGATGTCATCAATGTACTGCAGATGTTCTGGAACTTCACCCTGTTCCACTGTAGCCTGGATCAGTCCATGGCAGATGGTGGGGCTGTGTTTCCACCCCTGAGGCAGTTGGTTCCAGGTGTACTGCACGCCCCTCCAGGTGAAAGCAAACTGAGGCCTGCATTCTGCTGCCAAAGGAATAGAGAAAAATGCATTGGCAATGTCAATAGTGGCATACCACTTTGCTGCCTTGGACTGCAGCTTATACTGGAGTTCCAGCATGTCTGGCACAGCAGCGCTCAGTGGTGGAGTCACTTCATTCAAGGCATGATAGTCCACAGTCAATCTCCGTTCTCTGTCAGACTTGCACACAGGCCAGATGGGGCTGTTGGAGGGTGAGTGGGCCTTACTGATGACCCCTTGGCTCTACAGTTCATGGATCATTTTGTGGATGGGGATCATGGCATCTCGATTCATCCGATACTGCCGGTGGTGCACTGTCGAGGTGGCAATTGGCACTCATTGCTCTTCCACCTTCAGGAGTCCTGCTGCAGATGGATTTTCTGATAATCCAGGCAAGGTGTTCAATTGCTTCATGTCCTCTGCTGTTTGAGTTCTGGATACTGAGAATTTTAGACTTTCTGTGCTGACAGACTCTGACTCCCAGGAGAGCACTGCATTTGACCTGAGGCCATGGAGAATATTGTCAGCCGGGGGTCTATGTACAAATCACGAACGGGACGGGACTGCTGAGGAACGCGTCTTGAGCTGTTTTATTTTCTAGCATCAGTCTCATTACAATGGGAAGATGCCAGCAGCTCACATCCCTGGCAGCAGACAAAGAACTTAATGTTACAAATTACTTTAAAAGCTTTTTGACCAATCACACAAAGCAAAAGCATATTGACAGTAATTCTAACCAACCACTATAAGCACACGTATCTTTGGTTAAAACAATACTCGCTTATTTTGAATACAATACCTGCTTGTAAGCCTTAAAATACAATGCACAGAGCTCCACTATTAAGCTTAGAGGTTCCTAATATCTTGCTAGATATACTTTTCTGTAACTTAGGGAGTTATTCTAGCCAAGCGTTAATACACAGACCATTGTTCTATTTGTCCTTACTCTTCTACTTCTTGTATAATTTTTCTGCTGACAAATCTTATGGCTACTGCTTAACTCTAATCACAGTTCTGCTGTCTCTGAGGCCTGCCTTTTGCAACTTGCCCAAAAATTTCTGATTTTGAGGATTCCCACAGAGAAAGCTTCAAAATTGATTGATAGCACTGGGATTATGGGTGTGTGGTTGGATTAGAAGTGTTTAATATCACTTGGTGGAAAACTTAGAGTTTAAGGTTTTAGAATATAGTAATATATGTAGAGCAAGATGGAGGTTTCAGAGCGGTGGCTGGTTGTTCTTCTTCACTTTCTTCTTCATGAGTTTGGGTAGTATTTTGTAATTGGACAGAAAAGTCCGCATTGTGGACTTTGAAGGATTAGTTATTGGGTTAAAAGTGAAAATAATTTAGGTGTCATTTCTTAATTGCATAGTTTAGCCCTAAAAGACCTTGTAACGAAAGATAGTGAGCCATTTTGTAGCTTGTTAGTAGAATGCTGTAGAACTTACAACTTGTAATATAGATAAGAAAAAATAAACATCTAAGCCTGAACGCGAAATACCGTCTCAAGCGCTCTCAATCCCAACCTTGACAGAGGCAGGAAAAAGAAGCCAAAAACTGGAACTCTGCCTCTACAGCAGCTATTCCAAAAGCCCACCTGCGTCCCTTTGGGTCTTTGTAATAACCGTTCCAGAGGAAGTCTATGCCCAGAATACACGGGGCCTCTGGGCCGGTCACAATAGGATGTTTCTGCCACTCCTTCCCAGTCAGGCTCACCTCGGCTTCCAACAGGGTCAATTGCTGCGATCCCCCCGTCACCCCAGCAATGGAAACAGGTTCTGCCCTGACATGTCTCGAGGCATTAAGGTACACTGTGCACCAGTATCAATTAACACTTCATAATTTTGTGGCTCTGATGTGCCAGGCCATTGGATTCACACCATCCAAAAGACCCAGTTTTCCCGTGCCTCTCCCTGGCTAGAGGCAGGGCCCCTCTAGCCCTGGTTATAATTTCTTTCCTGGGCATACATACTAGAGGTTCCTTCAAGGGGATCTGACAGATCATCCTCCCTTCTGTAATATCTGGCAGCTTGGTCATGGGAGGCTGAGGCTGCCTTCATTTTAATGGAACTCCCTTGATTAGTGTTTCCCTCCTTGAGCTGATGCACCCATGCTTCCAGGACAGAAGTAGGTTTCCCATCCCACCTTCCCATGTCTTCCCCATGGTCGTGCAGGAAGAACCACAGGTCAGGCCATGGGTTGTAACCTCTCTCTCTAGCTGGGGGAGGGTGGGCTCTGATTTTGGGGCCTGTGACTCACACTTGTGCTTCATTGATCTTCCTCACCTCCTCCCTCACCTCCCTCAATTCCTCTTTAAACTTCCCTTTGAGTTCCTTAACCATGGCAGAGACATGAGCCTGCACTGGGCCAAGGGTCATACTCTTGTAATTTCTAAGCTTGTTGGTGACAGAACCCACTGTCTCTCGGATGTTATCAACATTAATCATTGCAGTGAAGGTGTACTGAGATGGCCATAGACTTGCCAGGTTCCACAACATTTGCCCTGTGCACCTGACCTTGTCGGGGTAATTATTATGCTGTCCATCCCTCCCAAAGAGTACCTCCAATACTGCCACTTCTCTCAACTGTTGGATCCCTTCCTCAAGGGTCTTTCAGTGCATTCTTTGATGGTAGTCCTGCATTCTCTCTCTGTGGACAAACCTCTCTCTGACACTCGTTAAAAGCCCCTCCCAGAGGGAGAGGGACGCTGGCTCCCTTACAAAAACCTGATTCACACCTGAGTCCTGAGTAAGGGTCCCAGATTCCTTGCCTCACCACCATCCAGTTGCACGCCTGTACCCATAAGGTCCCAGACCTGACGTAACCAGATTGTATAAGCCTCACAACCCCGTCGTACAATGTCTTTGTGCAGATTATGGAGATTTTCACTGTCAGGGACTCAGTGATGATCTCAACCTCTGGCTCCCCTGCGGATTGTGGGGGCCCTCCTTTCTTATCCTTATTATCTGGGTGCTCTGATTTCATCTTAGACTTCCTCATTTCCACAGGGCAACTGCTGCTGGCTGTGACTGCCCTTGCGGGTCAGCTGGAACCTGGACGGTTGCAATGTCTGTGGGTTCCACTGCTGTACCATTAGGCTCTCCCTCTTTCAGGCAGGGGGAGGGTTTCTCACCAGCTGGGGAAATGTACTCCTTCAGCATCTGGCCTATCTCGCATATCCCTGTTACCAGAACCCCCACCCAGTCCAGGTGGTTCATTTCTGAGGTGGGCTGTGGGGCAGGGTCAGGCTCTGGGGCAAGCATCCCTATTCTCTGGGATAGGTATCAGGGTGGTTATCCAGGTCAATCTCCCCTTATCTCTGAATGCTGAAGAGAAGAGGCCTATCAGCAACACCAGCCACTGTATGATATCATTAGCATTTAGAGAAGATTTGAACCCTTCGAAAACTGATGGGGCAGACCCAAAGAACTGGTTGAAGGAGAAAATTTCCCCTAGTGTCATTTCCTCACAGTGAACACCATTATTAAAGTAACTCCAAAAACATACAGTTAGTGTGTGGTAGCTCTGAATCCATGTGCCTGCCTTTCAGAGGAAGTTAAAAATCCATTAATTCCTCACCTCGTTAACCCATAGAGCAAACTGGATAACAGCTACAGTAGCCTTTTAGTTATAGGACCCATGTTTAGATAAGGGCCTGTAAGTGGGAGAAATATAGCCACAATCATGTACTACCTGATTCAGGGTAGGCTCGACCACATGATGCTACCTAATGAGGTTTCTATATCCAGCACACAAAAATGAAGTTACTCAAGAACTGTTATTCCTTTTTCACCCTTTTTCTCTTGATGCCCTTGGGCCCCACCGTTGGGTGCCAAAATCTGTCTCAGTTTCAAAGACGGGTGTCTGCTAATGAAGGCAGTGAAATGGAGGTTTTGGGTGTTCGCTTAAGTTAGCAATATGAATTAAGCATTTAAATTTTAGCTTGTAGAATTGTGTGTTGAATTTTAACCTTTTACTTAAGAAACCTCTGCCATGATACAAAGGGCATAGGAAAATGCAAATTTCTGAAGCTTCTTGTGATAAAGAACAATACCAGGAGAAGACCAAGGAATGCAAGAAACCTAGATAAAGGAACTCCTCTGTCTCCAAGCTGATCAAAATCGACAGACGTACTCAGATAGGCACCAAAGGACCAAAAGCACATGCGCAAAGGAGAAAAGTTCAAAAGTTCAATCATGAGGAAGACCACGGCCTTCAGCCTCAGAGACCACCAGAGACCCCCGTGCGACCACCACCATGAACAATGCATGCTCAGAAAGGCGTGGATCTAATAACCATGCGAGGCGAGGACAGGCGGGGCCAGGGGTTGAATATGCATGGAAAGGTTGTGCAATGTAATGTATATGGAACACCTTTGTGAATAAAGATGTGGCTCAGACCAGGGCTCGGGGCACAAGTATTCATGAGTGCTGTCTCGCTTGTGCCGGGTGCTGACAATACAGACCCACTTCATAACTACACCAGGTTGTGGAGTCTATTTATTCCGTGTATCACTTCAGTACTGCCCAGACATGAGCTGAAGTTAGAGTGGCACATATACCCCAAACTACTTTTCTCCTGGAAAGTGGTATTTGAGTAATACACAGAGAACATTAGAGCATGAGAACCATTAGCTATGCCTGGTCCTTCATGTATACTGAATTTCCTCATGACACTAACCAAAACACAATTAGTCAATATTTTGGATTTTTTAAAAAAATATATTAAAAATTTTGCATCACAACAAAAGTTTGGAAAAATTCTCCTCTGGCTGCAAATGAACAAACTGCCCTTTCCCCGGATACAGGAGCCATGAACTGTGGAAGGCAGGTCTTTCTGAGTCCTAATCAGAGGGGGCAGGGGTAGGACACACCATCTTCCAACTTCAGAGGAAAAGGTATGTGTAACAGAGGCTGGTTTTAACAGGCAGGGTAACTGCCTCCAACAAATATATGTCAGGATATTGATTTGCAAAATTCAGATGTTCTGATTTGTCCACGTTTCCCACTGGAACTGTTCCATTATGTATAAACACCCACATATTTGTTTATACACATATCTTCTGCAGGCAAAGAGAAAAGGAGCCTGAAGGCTGGGTCTGTTTCTGAAGTAGAGGAAAGCTGAGTCAAGTCTGCACTCTAAGAACAGCAGGATTTTTACCCACACTGGTATCTTACCTCCCCACAGGTCACCCTGTACACTCAGCTGCTGGGCTATGCTGATATTGGCTGGAGTTACTTCTTTGAACAGAACAGCTAAGAAAAGCTTCAAGTTCAATTAACTAGTTTACATTTCATTTATCTATCTTGAATGAAAGAAACCCCCATTAAAAACCCTGACCCAATTATTTCATACATAAAAGGAGCCTTTGTAGCAGGTGTAATATTCCTAAGACGTGATTAATGAGAAATATACATCAGACCTTAACTGGAATGAGGCTTTGATGTTGGCTGGATTACCTGGTGTGCCACTGAAGAAAAAGATCTCAAGGGAAAGAGTGAGCAGGCATTGCATCTCTACTGGGGGATGCTACAATCGGATAGGACACAGGCTACTGGGCTGTTGTATTCAACCCAACAGGCAAACACACACCAGGACACCCATAACCCACAGAGCCAGGTTCCCCCAGCTCTGCCCCCATAAAGGACCCACCACCTGCTAACTATGGGGAGCTTTGACTCCAGGGGGTTTACTTCAGCACCAAACCCTGTCAGGTTTCACAGTCCTTAAGATAAACTAAACAACATTCTAAACAACAGCTGAGCTAGAAATACATTTTAAAAAGCCAGTGTCTGAAAAATATAAAGTAGGTTTTTAGTTTCTGCAGCACACTGAACTTACCTGAACCAAGAGGATGTAAACAGATTGCTAAGAAATGTAGCATTCAGAAGAGTTGCTTTGATCAGACAGTCTTTAAAAATTCAGTGACAGGGGATATGTGTGTGAAGGCCATTTGATCAGGATGACCACAGCACTACTGCACAGAATCATCATGGTTAACCAGAGGACCAATAAAAACTCCTTCTCCTTTCCAAAAGCAGAGGGAACTCCTTTTGCCTTGGGGTCTCCAACTTGCTTAAACTTAACTTTGCCATCTTTCTTTCTATTACTTGACTGGCACAGTGAGAGTTCTCCCACTTCGATTTATTGTAGCCACAGGAATGGGAGCAACTATACATTCACATGTCTTTGTGCCTATAGCAGTAAGCACAGCAGGAAACTCATCTTTACAATAAAACCTTTTCAAATTCAAAATACAAAATGGCCACATGCTTCACATGCAATATCCTGGTAATGAAAGAGGTAAATGACTGAAAACTGTAACAGACAAGAAACCGTACATCCTTTTTTTCATTTCATACTATTTGAAAAGCCTACAAAAACCCCTCCAAAATACAGCTGCCTATTGCTGTATCAAAATGAATATTTTTCAAATGCAACAGCATCTGAAAGGCTAAAAGTCTTCTCTTGTTTCAGGCTCAAAAGTGATTTTCATAGTTGAGTATATTACTACTGTTTAACAGGGGAATAAAAGCATTTTCTGAGTGAACATCTAATTCCATGTGTGACAGCCAGTAAAAATGAACCAAGACACCAGCCCCCAAGGAAAGCAGGTAGGGCTGCCATGCTTCAAGACAGTTCTTGAGTACTTCCCATAAATTACCAACATTGTGCCATGCCTTTATGCACCTACTGCAAAATTATTCAAATCTGTGCATTATACCTATTTGTACTTGAACCTGGCTTAAGTTCAGGTGAGTTTGGGAGGGTTGTACTTGCTAAAAATATTAACAGAATATTAACACCCACAAGGCAGCTGAGATTTAAATCTTAAAATAAACATAAATTGATGGCATGGGGGCAAGGGGCAAGGATGGAAAAGAAAGAGGAGAACAAGGAAAAGAAATGAGCTTTGTACAGCAGAACATGATGAAAAACTTGCTACTGAAGCGTCAGCTTGAAACACTGACACCTGCCCTGTCAAACCCCGTTTAGGAACTGTACACAGAAGTGACTAATATTGTACTCATTGTGGACAGTGTTTTCCAACAAAAATGTGAAATATGTGTGTTGATTTTTCATTGCAACAGGAATGTGCTTCGATCTGTGCAATGTAAGAAAAAGCAGTTTGAAATAAAGAATACCAGAATTAAAATCTCCCTTTATGTACACGGTTTCCAGCAGTATTGCAAACATCCTACACAGTTCAAATCCAGTCTAGACACTAGTGCTCTGCAGAAGCAGGGAATGCCTGTACTGGTTTTAAGCTTTGATCCTCCTGGCAAATTTGCTAACAAGAGAGTTGACTGCTGCCTGACTGCTTTTATGGATATTTGTGAACCCCATTGGTTCACCCAGCTTAAGAAATAAGAGAGCTTTCGAAAGGTACTTGTCAAGAGACCATAGAGTTTTCACTGGAAGAGAAGAGGCTTTCACCTCAGAGCTCCACATGGAACAGAGCTTTAACAATTTTCCTGCCCTGGATACACCCAAGCCTAGAATAATACCCCTCCTTGGTACCAGACACATTTGCAGACTGTGTTAACAAGGAGGTAAGGGACAGACGACACTTCTTGAAGACGGAACACCTGAAATTTTAATGTTGCTTTCATAAAAAGTAGCAACTTCATGATGCAGGTTATCAGCTGTTTTAAAATATCACAAAGGTGCAACCTAAACCCTTTATGAAAGACCAGGACTGAGATTACAAACACAACACCAGTTTGGTCCCCTAACACAGGTGATTTATGGTACAGTCTTGATCAACACAACTGGGCCATCCTGAGTCTCATCTGAGTCTACTTCATCCTTGACATCCTTTACAGAGATTAAACTGGATTCAACTAATGAGGAATATAGTCAATTTTTTGATTTGTTTTGCTTACTAATTCTGTACATTTTAAATCCTGCTCTGTAAGTCTTAAGTTTCTTCTGTGTGCTTTTCACAGTAGAATTGAAGAAAACCATCCAAAATAATTTTTGCAAAAAGTACTCTTTTACACAATTGCTCTTCACCAGCTTCAGTACAAAGTCATATGAGTTAATTTGTGGCTCTTTAACATAAGGGCTGTTTAATTTGACTTAGCTGACTTTGCAGTGAAGCAGAAAAGATCACTGCATGATCCATTCCGCAAGGTTGAGATGATACAGCTTTCAGCATATGGAAAATAAGAAGCTGATAAGAAAATGAGGGAAAAGGCGGCGTTATCTGAAGTACTGCAGCTGTTCCTAGACTGGAAAAATATATTCCATGCCCACTGCACTTAAGCTTTCTTTTCCAATTGCTCCTCAAATTTACTGTACCTTCATGACAGTAATCTCAAGAATGGGAATAATCTGAGCATCTACAATCATTCCCCCATCTCTCCCCAGAGTATTGCTCATTAGAAACTCAGTATTTTTAAAGCAAACATGGCCCTGGTTTGTGCCACGGTTACAAGTGTCCAGAAAGTGAAAGCGGTTTAGCAAAAAGCTTATGAGAAATTTTGGGTTAAGTCACTGATCTCACCATTGTTGAGGAGCTCACCAGAGAAGGCCAGGCAAGGAGCCCATTTCCTTGTGCAGAATCCAGCTGGCTGAGGGCACATCTGCCTTGTCCTGCACCTTCCCACTCAGTATTCACCTTTCACATTCTGCAAGGAACAAGGCAAACATCCCTTTTCAAAATCAAATGACTGGACACATATTATTCTTTCATCCAGTAACAGGTTAGGGCTCTATACACCACATAAACCATGTGTTATTTGGCAGCTGTAAAACTACTACAACCTTAAGCACTGTCCTAGTTCCCTCCTATTTACCTGTTCCTTTCCATCCGCCTTAAAAAAGGGAAAATGTAGTTTACAGAAATTGTTTAGCTGTACCATTTTCCAGATTTTTAGGTGCTTGACTTCATAACATTAAAGGTGATTCTTTTCATGCCTGTGTTTGTTAGTGCGTGGGGGAGTGGATTGGAGACAAAGAGACCACTCACCCGATGTTCATGTGGCAACAGACAGGGTTTATTCTCAGCTCTTCTTTATAAAGGGCATTTGAAAAACCCAGTCTGGATAGCCTATTGGTCTGATCTTTATGGCCCCCAAGTCTTGGACCAGTGATATGCCTGAAGCCTTAGGAGAGATGTGATTGCACGAAGCCCCTGTCAGTCAACCCAGGGGCTGGTTAATTTGCCTAGTACAAACTAGCTTGTACTGTCATATGTGGCAACATCTCACCATTCTGTCTTTATAAAAATTGCAACCTGCTCTCTGTCACCCATTTGCAAGGGCCCTTTGCAAATGGGGTGACAGAAGGGCAGCATGGGTTTAATTTGCATGAGACTATGTATCACTGGAACTGCAGCATTCATGTCCAGGGTCTGTTAGGCAAGAACTTAGGCTAACATTTCACAGGCTTAATGCTTAGAGGTTACAAATTACAACTTATCACTAAAAACCAAGAAACTACTTAACTTTTAAAACTGTTAAAGAAAATCTCAACTACTAAAAAAAACCAATGTGTAAACAGAAAAACAGTTTGTAAACAGGAAAAACAGTGTGGCTTGGCAATGCAGTGTTTCCCCGCCGCCTTGCCCTGTGGGGGAATGCCCTGCCAGCCGCACATCCTGGCGTGCGCTGGCCCTGCGGCTCCGCACAGTGGGAGAATGCCCAGTTGGCATATTGTCCCAGCCCGGGGCGGCTTCCCAGCTCTGCACGGAGGTTTCGTGGCACTCTGTGGCTGGTCTGCCCATCCTCTTTTGCTGCTCATAATTTAACTGTTTTAACAAATCCAGGACGATTCTCCATGGCTTTATAACATCGATGGCAGTGTCATCACCAGTGGAGGCTGCTGCAAGTAGACATCGTCTAGCCTGCTCCCAAATTGATAAGTCTAATGATGTTCCTTCAGACACATCCAGTTCACGGCTCTCGCACTACGTGAGCAGGGCTTACAGAGCTGCTCATCGTAATTAATCCCTCTTTTTTTAAGAAAGTAAGTCCATTCCTTAAGAATGGGGTCTTCTGGTGCTGAAGTCCAGGCCCCCATAGTCCTGACAGCAATTCCAATTGACAAAAATGTGGTTGGAAACTACACAGCACTCTCTGCTTTCTGCCGAGGGGAATTTCGCCGTGGCTTTCCACTGCCCACGGTAGTTCTACTGCAATACCGCTATTTACCCAGTGTTTCTGGCTCTGATGCTGTTTATTCTGGCTCTAATACCAAAGTCCCAGTTCTGACACCGAATTCCCAGCTATTACGCTGAAGTCCCTGCTATTACACTGTTTGTCCCATTTCTGACACTGAATTCCCAGTTCTAACACTGAATTCCTGGCTCTACACCATTTATCCCGGTTCTGACACCGTATTCCCATCTATTACACTGAAGTCCTGGCTATTACACCGTTTGTTTCCCTTGCTCTTTGTGCAGAATATAGCTGAGTCGCATCACATCGTGGGTCACCAAATCTGAGTGTGTGGGGGAGTGGGTTGGAGACAGAGACCACATACCCGATATTCATGTGGCAACAGAGAGCATTTATTCTCCAGCTTTTCTTTATAAAAGGCATTTGAAAAACCCGGTCTGGATAGCCTATTGGTCCGATCTTCATGCCCCTCAAATCTTGTACCAGTGATATATCTAGAGCCTTAGGAAAGATGTGACTGGGAGAAGCCCCTTCTAGTCAACCCAGGGGCTGGTTAATTTGCCTAGTACAAGCCAGCTTGTACTGTGACATGTGGCAACACGTGTTCTTTATGTTGTGTTCACTTACAATTATGTACTTAAAGGATTCATGGTTAGAATGTTGCTATTAATACATTATCTAGCTCCAAACATCTACAAATTACAACTCATTTTCAGGCCATCTCTTTTAATAAACCAAAATGCTATTTTATGAGGCACAATTAAAAGTCACCACATCTGACAAATGTGATAAATCTATAATCACAATCTTATTATAATTAAAACAGAAATATTGGCATTAAAAACTTATATCCAACATTCTCAATAATCTCTAATTAGTCCATTTGCAGCAGCTTTTTATTGTTGTCTAGTAAAGCTTGCACTTCTGTTTAAAAACTAATTAATTTTGCAATGCACGCAATAAATTTGAAACTAGAAACCACACACCGGTCAGGAACAAAAGGTGATTCAGTGAGTGCAAAGCCTCGGGCTACTGCCATGCCTCTTTTTCTGAGGTGCTTTTGAAATGAAGGTCCTGCAGCTGCAGGGAGATGCTGCAGGAGCTCCTGGAATACCAAAGCCAGTGCAGGAAGTGACCTGGATGAGCGCTCAGAGACAGGGAGCTGGCACAAATCATCTTGAAGAGCGAGCTGCATCACTAATTATGGAATTAGGGTTTTGGTCAGTAATTATAGGATGCAAATTTTTGCTTTAAAGATTATTTCAGTTGCAAAGCCAGGAAGGCCTTAGCACTGTTACACCTTTCATCTATTAATTGAGGTCATTCTGCTCCTGGACCTCTTCACTGCACATTCTGAGTGGCATGTTAACAGAGCTAAGTGAGCCATACTGATGAGCTATCAGTCACCAGGCAATGTTGTCCAGGGGAACAGGGGATCCAGGTCCAGACTCACTATAATTAGGGCCTTACAAAAATCCAAGACAATTCATGGATCATCCTGAAGATATTTGTTTTGATGTCCAACAACCTGTTGAGTCATCAAAGCAGTTTTCTTATCACAGCAGTTTCCTGGTTCCATGGAGTCAGGTGTGCACTCATGGATAACACCTGTTCATGGGAGATGCACTTAAGTGCATGAATTTCTCTTCTACAACCTTATTCTATCACGTAAAGCTTCCAAGCGAAACTTTGACTGCAATGTATTTCCCCATGGACACTGATAAAATTCTTTGAGGATCTCCACGAAAAATAAACTAATCAATTGAGGAGCAATTCAGTATGCTAAACATGAGCAGCACAGATCAACTTAAAATACATTTATGATTCCTTCTGGAAAGAAATGAAGTCATAATTTAAATTTTTTGATTCGCTGTCCTGAGAGAGGGAGTTAGCCCTGTATGGGTGACCTATACTGCATACAACAGACTCCAGGTCACACACTGAGCAACCATATATCCATTTGGAAACTCAGATTAATTTTAAATGGGACTCTTACTTGGAGATGAAAACTTTCAGTGGAAATCTTATGGATTCACATACACCTTTCCTGAGAATCCCCATAACCAATACACAGGAACTTGATCCTAAGGGATTGGGACCCATGCCAGAGTGATAGTTTGCGAGTTGCAGCAGAGATAAAGTCAACCCATTTCTGGTCTACTGAAGAGGGTCCCACGGAGAGCTGGCTGAGTAATGACAATCACACCAATATGGCTACATGACATTCTCCTTTATTCACTATGTATTAGCAGATTTATACCTTTATTGCCTTGTTCCTGCAGCAGCTATCTAACATTCATTGGCTAATGTAATGCAATCATGTGTACATGTTGCTTGTTGATTGGCTATTTTGCTGCAAGCGCTTGGTCAGAATATGCTACGTGACAGCTTTCACATCCTGCTCAATATCTAGGATTGTATTTGCACAATGTTCATTGTTCCTTTTTTCTGCTTGTTCAAGGATGTCCCAAATTCCTTGAAGTAACTCCGTAATCTGCAGGTCAGGGTTGTCCAGTATGCAAACATATCTTTGTTCTGCAAGGGTAGCATGTCCTTGTTCTGCAAGAAATTCCTCTACAGTCTACCTCTGCACACAGACCATTTATACAACCCCCTTTTTTCCCTCTAGTAAGAAATCTCTAATTTAAGATAATTTGAGTATGTTTCCTACCTATAAGGAAACATACTTGACATAAGTTCATTGCAACTTCCAATAAGGAAGGAACAAGACATGGTCTTGAGCAACAGGAGGAAGGAGACTCCAATAGTTTAACAGAATAGCAATGTTTTAAGAAGGGAAAACTTCACTGTATACCTAAGACAGCACCATCCATTCAGACCTACCTGTTCAACAAAGAGTTATTGAGCAGTCTAGACATTTGTCTGAGGCAGTAATTTGCCTTCCTACTCCAGGAGACCTGCAGGAGTTCTTAAAGATTTTTATGGACATCTTGGTTCCCGTCAGCCTTAGAAAATACATTTATCACTTTTCCTGCGCTGATCTTCAGCTGCAACCTCAAATTTGCACATTTATAACAAATTACAACAAAGGAGTCTGTAAGTAAGAGCTCTGAAGCCAACCTGAACAGTGCATTTCAGCACTCCCAGGTGGGAAGAGCAGGGCATCCAAAGCATCACCACAGCCATGGTACTCCAAAGGAAGAGGAATGGGAGCCCATGCAGGACCTCTTTCTCTCCCAGGGTCATATGAGTCCACTCTGGCTCAGCAGTGCCCTTGGTCACTGTGTTAGACCATCAAACCCAAAGCACAGAACAGTGTAACTCCAAAGAAATATACAGAAAATATAACACATAATTCATATATGTATGTATGTATGTGTGTGTGTGTGTATATATATATATATGAGATAAAACTGTAGGGTAAAAATCAGGATCCCTGAACAAGCAAGGAAACAATTTCTCAGGAAGGGAGACTAAAAGTTGGATAAAATTAGTGTTAGGATGAGGAGGAACTGGTATCCATGTGGAAAAGAGAGCATGAAAAAAAGTTTCCAGTGAGATGGCAAACTGAGAGAAATATTTATGATGTGCAATTCATCATGCGGCGAACCCATCTCAGGGGGTGGGAGCATGTGAGGGGACCAAAAAAGCACTGACTGAGGTAGCAGAGTAAGGTAGCAGAGTAGCACTGCAGAGTGGCTACAGCTCCCATGCTGACACTTTCCAAAGCAATTTTAAGAGCAGACAGTTCCTCACGCCACAAGATTCCCTACAGTGTCTTGCTGAAGTAACTGGAGACATACTCACATCACCCTCCTTTAAGCATTCACCTGCCAGAAAGCTGTGTCAGGTGAGCAACAGGCAGTAGCAGCTCATGTCCACAGTGATTTGTAACAAGCAGGACACAAACAGTCCTGGCACAGACTAAAAGGCTCTTCATTAAGTCTTCTAGTTGAATTTAGGGAAGGGGTCCTACCTGTTCTTGCACTACAAATCCTCATCAACTCTTGCTGAGCCAGGACACAGCAAATTTACCTCACAGTGTCTGAAGGATTAAGGAGCAGGATTTATTTTAGGAATCCATGGGCCAGGAGAGGACCAGAAAAACAAAGTTCCTTCATGCTCCAAAAAAAGCCTTTTTCAAGATGTCAAGTGCACAGTGGGCTGTTCTCCTCCATGACCCTGCATGGGAGAGAAGTGCCAAGCACAGCATGTCTTTCCTGGCTGAGTTTAAGAGCTCACCTCACCGTTTGATTTTCACAAGTGTTAAAACAGAAGACCAGCCCTGATGGTCACAGTACTTTAGCATCTGCTCCTTCATTGATCTTGGTGGCTTCTCAAGGACTTTGTTGAGTGCAAAGCCTGCCTGAGGGTTTCCCCCAGCCTGAGGAAAGGAGCAGAGGTAACATTCTCAGCTGCTTCATCTCTTCTGCCTCGTAAGAGCCAAGGAGAAAGAGACATTTGTGCAGACTTAGTAGGGGAAAGTCTTAATCCAAAACAAAGGTATCTCAAGGATAAGTGTGGGAGATTTGGGAACAGGGGAGTCATTTGTTCTTCACAGACAATTATTGGCCATGAATCATTTACAAGGAGGATAATGAGACACCAAAGAGTGTGATACTGAATTAAAAATTATAGTCTTGATCTTTATCCTTTTCCATCTTCCACCTTAATAAAATTGCATGGGATTTTCCTAGATAGGAGAAGCCCTTGCTGCTAATTAAATTATCTCTAAACATTTGGAGGTAAGACTATAACATTTAGAGAATTAGCACACAGAAGGAGAAGGCGCCTCTACCAAGACACGATTATTTTATGTTTTTGCAACTACCAAATTGATGCCTTCGGATTTTAGCTTTTATATTTTTCATATGTTTGTAATCCTGTAATTCTTTAGTGTATAGTTCTAAACTCCCCATACAGTGCTAGCTACTGCTTTCCCATTTTGGTCAGACAAAACAATTCGTCTCTAGGCCTGGGAATCAAGGACACCTCACTGCCTCAGGCCCCGAGAAGTATAAACAAAAGTGAGCTGCGGGGAGCAAACTTGGGGTAAATTACTTCATTACCTGTAGCTGTAATTGGAAGATTAACCCCCAAGATACCAATGGTTCAAACTTATATAAGTGTGTAAACTCGTGATCCATCGTCCATTTTTGAGCGT
>VXBC01012180.1:8335-38678 GCA_013399945.1 Ploceus nigricollis | reverse complement strand
GGGGGGGGGGGGCGGTCTTCGTCTGCTCTAAATGTACCTGAAGACCTCTCAATAAATATAACCGCTTTTTAGTCCCTTAATTTTGTCTGGCCTCTGTTTTTAGGTAGTCCCAAAAATGCATCAAAATCCATTTCTACATGAAAAATACAGCTTTAGGAAAACATTGGTTTTAATAATGTGTATTTTTGGGAAACCAAGACCAAATTATCTTGTTTCAAGTAGTTTGGATCAAATACAATTGCTGGGTGTGACGTCAGGAAGAAATTCTGCTTTGAATTCAACTGTGAACTGCTGCTTTTTACAAGCTGAAGAATGGAACTGCCATATTCTCCTATCCCATATACAGGATCAACTCCTAGAGCTGACCAAAAACTTTCCGCGGTACTTCTTCCCTTGCCTAGCCATCACTCTGTGTCATGGGAGATGGGATCAGTCAACAAGCAGTGACAGAGTTCACCCCCACTGCTGCTAGCAGAGCTGGCAGCTTAGCTGAAGGAGCTCAAATTTAGCCATAAGCGCAGCCAAAGAAGTCAACACTTTCATTTTTCCAAAATCAGGTTTTTAAATATTTTAACTAATTGATACGATTTAGGAAGGAAAAATGCTGAAATATATAATTTTTCTACAAAATAGATATGCCAAGTGTTGCACAGCTCTGGATTTTGCTGCCAGCGGTTTGAATGACAAAATAACGCATGGTTATCACCTCCATCCACAGCCATCAGTACATGCTTGACCCAACATATTAATCTGCTGCTTTTAATTTTGCTATTCTTACTTGTTGCAATCCAGAATCTTCCAAAGTACTTACTTGTAAATGTATGCTGAATTGTTAATTTTTTCCCTCCATTCTCCATATGCTTTGAGCACTAGAGAGTCAAATCTTTATTGACATGAAGGCTGGTTTAACAAATACTTTCTTTCTTAAGAGCTTTACTTTGCCATACTTTCTATCAGCTTATCCTGGGGCCAGGATGACAAATGCTTGCACACTTAAACCCCCTTCCCCAAAATGCCCCACTTCCAGTAATTGACCAAGTCCTGGGCCCAGCACCGAGGTCATGACAACCAACACAGCTGCTGAACATCCCCAGGAGCTCTGCATGAGGCTTTTATTGCAGCTGCCTGCCTACATGTAACACAGGGCATAAATGAGATTCTTACAGACAGTAGAAAACTGAACATCATTCCACTTACAGAAGGGGGTGAGATCAATCAGATTTTCTCCCCAAAAATACACTGTGGTTTTCTTCATTTCACAGAGACTGCAGTAAGGCACGCTGCTAGAGAGATGCTCTGATGCACAGCTCACAGCAGGCATGTAGGTAACTAGTGGTGCAGAACTAGTGAGTAAAGGTCAGTCTGCAATGGATAACTCAGCTGCTTTTAGCTGACAGCAAGCATGACAGCACACAACCCATAAAATCTTCATTCTTCTCTAATAACTTTAGAAAGGATTAAGAAAATTTTTTTTTTCAGTTTTAATAAAAGTCCTAGTACACCATGGTTTAGAACACATGCAGTAAGTCCCACCTCAGTGTGAATTTTTCTGTGAAGTCCAGAATATATGGGTTAACTGCCTAAATGGTGACACAGTCATAAATGTAATGGAGAGAACAGAACTGCTGTAATTTCTGATACAATCCTATCAATACAGTCAGTAGATAAAGGTTGCCCCAGAAGTTTTACTTTTATTTTCATTCTCCTTTTCTCAATTAGTTTTCTTCGGGGTTCCTGTCATTTCCCTAGCTTTTGTAAAACAGACCTACAAGATGTACCTCTTTGCTCTTGGTGTGCTACTAACACCAGGTGACAGCCATCAGGCAATCTTTGCTGCAGGCAGCTGGTGCAGAACCCAAAATCACTGGCTAACAGTTATTTCAAGGACAGCCTTGCACACAAGCTGAGATGAAATTAAAGAGTAAATTTATTCAAAATTGAAAGAAATGTCAAATGAGAAAAGATGCAGGAGATTCTAGCTCAGTTACACATGCATGAGCTACTAACAGAACATCTGAAGTCTGGTCTGATCTGACCCTTAACTGCAGCACCTCGAAGTTGGCTGAAACATCTGAGAATATCAATTCCTTTATCAACAGTCCTATTAACTGGTGTAGTTAGGCTCCAAATAGCTCACAGTTTGTGCATTCCCTACTTTGCCTGCCACTTCTGGAAGATGAGTATGAGGAGACACATTGCTCCTAGGAAGATTGCTAGCTAGCCAGCTTAAGGCAGTGTTAGGACTACGAGCTGGCAATGCCCCTAAATGGGAACACGTCAGGGGCTGTTTCTTTTTCCTCCCCAGACTCACCAAACTTCCAACCCATGAAGATGAGGCCATCTGATTGCTAATAGTGCCCAAAATACTCTGCAATATAAGCATTCAGCCACTCTGCAGCAGGCTGAGGCTGGGGGCTTATTTCAGATAAGGAAGCAGAAATTAGGCAGATAACCAGCAAGAAATGGGCAGAGCCAAAAAGGCAGGCCAGGTTTCTCAAATGTATTTTCTGTTGGGCTACACCATCTGCAAGTGAACGATTTACAATCTCATAATGCCAATTTTTTAAGCCAATGATGCCTTTTGTGTCTCTTCACCATTAGGGTTATTATCAGACAAACTACATTTGTCATAACTGTTCCAGTCATTACTGCATTCAACTTTATGGCATGGTAGCACATTTCTGATAAAGAAAACATATAATGTTCATGGAAAGGGAGCAGTCAAAGAAAAATCCAGTTTTCAGTTAGACCCAGCTACTGTTATAAATCAGTTCTGTCAGTGACAGTTCACTGCAGTTCCAGCTTTGTCCACTGTTTTCTACAATAGACTGCAACATAAAATGTCCATTACTGTCCTTTTGATAGAGTGGCCAGGTTCATTATCATTCAGCTATGCAGAATTTCATATAAATTACCTGCAATTACCTCTCCATGATGAAAGCCAGTTAGTGGCAAGTAAAACCAAGTCTCAGCAGAGAGGTGAAGACTTTCCAGAGGATGCAGCACAGCACCCTTTCCTCTCACAGGGTACTTAGCAGCAAGATGCCCAAAGCCAAGTGGTCTGAAATGCTGCTTTTCCTAGGCTGAAGGACTTATTTTGAAACTTTCTAAGTCCTACAAACTTGTGTTCCAAAACACAGCATCCATTTCATCAAGGAGGAGCAGATCCTGGGGAAATATTTTGCTTGGAAAGGCTGAATTTCATCATTTCTAAAATGCTTTTTACTTCCTCTGCCCCAAAAGAGTTAAGAAACTTTCTGGCAGTGGTCCAGCTACAAAGCAACAAACCGCAGCTCTGTGCACTTGCATTTATATATTCATCCCAAGTAAATTCTCCAGGTTTCACTGGTTTATGTATGATGTTTGCTTCAAAAGCAGTAATTTCTTCTGCCTTCACCTACTTTCACTGCCTAGTAAGAGGAAATTAGGCGTCACATCACTCTGCCCTAAGCACTGAGTTTTAGAGAAGCTGCCAATGTACCTGAAGGCATTCCTTGCCCACTCCTAGGTTATGGACAGAGACTGAAATCAAAGCAGTGCTGTTCCTCCACATCTGCACAGGGCCCACCTGAGCTGAATCAGTTCCTACGCCATAAATACCAGCAGTGGGTGAGGATAATGTGAAGAAGGAGTCAAGACTAATCTAATTTTTTTCTTTTACTTAAGTTTTAAAAAGAACACATCATGTGAAAGATCCCTCTAGCACTTCAAGTGCTGTGAGCTTCTCTCCCTTTTCTCATGTATGTCTTACACTGTATTAATTAAGAATTCATATTTGTCTTATGCTGTATTAACACCACACTTTGATGCAAATCAAATCAGCTTATCTACTGTGCAAAATGAATACATGTCCTGCAAACAGAAGTCTTTTGAGCTGGTTATTGAGGGAATTTTTTGAGACCTTTCTTCATCTTCCTGCTCTTCACTCAGTCTTGAGGCGGCATTTAGAAGCACTGATTGTGCCTTATAAGTACTGAGTGGTATTTACTTGCCATTACACTCAAGGGCTGATTTATGTATTTATTTATTTATTTTAAACCTTGGAAACCTTTTCCCTTTGATTGCTTGTGTAGTGGTTTTGGTTCACCAGTTTGAGATTTCCTGGCTAATGCACTAATTAATGTGGTGGGTCTAGCACTGGCTAAATGCTAAGGCACTCACTATAATATACTTACATAGTCTCTGCAGTGAGATAGGATTAGGGAAAAGGTAAAGCAAGCTCAAAACTTTAAAAGGGTATAAAGAAAGCTTTATTAACAGTAACTAAAAGAAATAATAAGAATCTGAATAAACCCTTTAGAACACTTCTCCTCCCCCATACAACCTTTTCCTTCCCACTCACAATGTATAGAAACAATTCAGTCAGTTTATCACTTCTAGAATGATTTGTCTTCAGTTCACTTAGGGAGAGGAGTCCCTCTTGTCGATTTATGGAGACTTCTCCATAAGAAAACAGTTCTCTCGTGGCTTTTAATTTTCACGAATAGCAGCTGCCTGGAAAATCTGCAATCATTAAGTCCTTCCCATTTTTACAGCTTTCCCCACAGCTGCGTTTATGGGCTATGTTAACTTATGGAGTACGATTTTAAAGATAAACTGTATAAGAGCAAAGATTCTCTTCATCTATTTCTGAGATAATTTTTATCTTTGAGAACAGAGATCTTCCTCTTTCCCTGGGGCAGAGAGTCTTCATCACTCTTTTCTCTCTTTCTGTTGAAAATTCTCATGGCATTATACATATGTTTACATCTGAAACAACATCTGTTTACTTTGGCATGGAAGCCTTTGCTCATACTTAACAATTTGAACACTTTATCTCCCCATACTTTTTCAATGAGATATAAGGAAAAAGAGTCTGATGTATCAATTTCATCTTTCTCTATAGGTTTATAAGAGGATTTCAGCCCTAAGATTAAGGCATATCTTCATCTTTCCCATCTAAGATTTGACCCTTTTTTTCACTGATCTTGGTGTCTTCATGTTTTTCCTCTGCTTGTTCTCACTCGGTCCTTTTCTCTCACTTGAGGATTGAAGGTTTACAAGCTTTATTTGGGCACTGAAGAAGTTAATATAGGACTTGCAGATGGTGATCCCTGCAGGGACGTGATCCCTGCTGGGTGGTGACTGGAGGTGTTTGTGGTAGAGGATTTCTTCGATGGCCGTGCTGGAGGGGGAGCAGCTAAGATCTCAGCAGCCAAGTCAGAACTCGGCAGCATCACGCCGGGGGCTGATGGTTTTTCCTCCCCCTGCCCAGTAGTTGCAGACGAATCTCAACAGTGGTAGGATCCTGGCCAAGCCGGCCAGCCTGAGAGTGCTCCCGGGGCCCGGCAGATCCCGGCTTGGCCTGGACTGGCAACAGGGCAGGGCTTAGTAACAGCAAGATGTCAGCAGCCACGGCGTGGCCAGGCCTTGGCCCCATGGCCTCCCCTCCCCTGCCTGGCCACTGTGCTGGGAGGGGAGGGGGAACTTCTCTCTCCAAAAGCCAGAAGCAAGAGAGTATTTTCCTGGGCTTCCTTTGTTTTTAAATGTGCTTTTCCATATGGCGTGCTTAACTCCTTTAAGTAGTCTAACCGGGTGTCAGTCTGAGTTAGCTGAGTAGCCATTCAGAACTAGCTAGTTCATTGGTTCCAGCAGGTCCCCACAGGAAACCATCCTCCCCCCCCCGAACTGAAAACCCGGCTTTCATCAAACCACGACAGCTCTCTGCAGCTGAGTGTCTGCCTGGCCTGTTAACTTTGATCTTATGGCTAAACTGGTTCAGTTCCCACCATCCAGTGCTGCCAGCACACATCCACCACACAAAATGACTAGACTTTTTCCTACTGCAAATATTAGCTTTCAGGGGTCAGATCAGTCTATGCAAAGTCACTGGAAGACTAGGCTTGAATTCCTCCCTCCATGGCTTCTACTTCAGGTTTCACATCTATATAGAGAAACTGATGATACCAACATTGCAAAGCCTAAAGTTTCCACAAATGGTCAAGTTATGCTGCTAGAACAATTCCTTACTCTTGTATTTCCTGTCTTTTTGGTATCTGTGGGGTAAATGAGTGGAATCATTAATTTGAATTTCTTCATTTTGGTGTAAACTCTGAAAATTCCACCTTTATGTTTTCCTGCTTTTTTTCTGCCTCCTTTGAGGCTTCCTAAGTGATAAAAATTGCAGTCTTGTCTCTCCTTACACCAGCTTTAGTCTATTTTTTTCCATCAAGGTGACATCATTGCAGATTGTGCAGAGCACAAATAACAAATTTAATTGAGAGCAACAATACTGTCCCACTAAAGTTTATGGACTTCTGACAAGGATGAGAGAAGGCTCACCTTAAGTGTGTATAGTCACTGACTTGACCCCACTGAGGACTGTGTTCTTGTTATTCTTTTTGCTCAGAGGGCTGGCATGCCCCTCACAATGGTTTTGCCAGCACTGTCACTTTCTAGCACATCCTCCTGCCTCCTGATGCCTGTGGAGATGTGCCAGCCTCCCCTTCAATGCTCCATGTGTTTTTCATGCAGTCCACTTCACCTGAAGGTCTGTCCTTTGTTTTGTCTCCATGTGGAATCATGTGCATCCTTCTGCACAGTTATTTTACTTGAGACTTCAGCCAGTTCAGGAGGATGGAGAAGTGGCTGTGAGGAATAATCCAGCCTCTGCTAGAGAGATCTTTGTACTAGAGCTCTCTTCAAAGGGACCAGGATCACCGTTACTCACATCCCTGGCATGGGATACAGATGTGACTCTCAGGTTATGTTGCCCCTTTATCAAGCTGGTCCCTGGAGAGCCCTCTATCCCTCCACACTCCCTGGCAAACATGCTATTTCCTGTGGGTGCTAATCTGCTGGCCTTGAGAATATCTACTTTTTCTGCAGTGGTTTGTCTCCAAGTACAGGTATTGTCTTCCAGCTCCTTTATCCCCCACCTTCTGGCCTGCTGATCACTGTGTCTATACAGATTTTATTGATACTCCTTTTAGATCTCTTCCCAGCTGAGACCATCACAGAAAAAGCATTATATACATACACACTGGTGCTCATTTGGCCTGGGGTAAGGCTAGTTTTCTCCACAGTAAGTAGTCTGGGCTACGCTTTGGATTTGTGCTAGAAGCAGTGTTGGTAACACAGGTGCTCCGGCACTCTCTGTTTCTGTGGCCACAGAGTGGTCGCTGGAGGGCTAGCTCAGTCCCACAGCCACAAGGCAGGAGCAGGGAAGACCGTCTCCTGGTCTGCGGAGGTTTTGCTGTGCAGCAGTCTCGGCAGGGGAAAATCAGCCCCCCACTACAAGCTGTGACGCGGACAGAGAGGCAGAACGAGGATCCAAGACAAAAGAAGTAGAGAGGGATCACTTGTGTGAGTTCCAAGGCAGTTTATTACTCGGAGGAGTCAGTGACAAGTGACAAGTGATTCTATCCTGGCAACTTCTTATATATGGGGGAGGATACAGGGGGAGTACACAGGCAACAACCAATAAGATCAGGCGGAGGGAGGAGTAGGAGGTTGGAATCAACTAATAGGGATTATGCAGGGGAGGGAATAGGCTTCATTGACCAATCAGTTACTAAGAAAGGGGAAACATACATGGAAAGTTCTGGAACAAGAAGGGTGTGGACTTCTTGACAGACAGGGGCTGAGGGTGGTACAAAGGGGATTGACAGGGGCATATAAGGTAACAAGGGAGGAACTGAGGAGACTGACATGAGGATTGACAACTACTTGGCGGGAAAATGAGGTGACAAACAACTTAGGACTGAACCACTGGGTAACAGAGACGGGGTACATGGAACAAACCATTATAACTTACTTAACAATAAATTATTAAGAAACAAACAATAAACAACTTTAACATAACAAACTACCACACACAGGGATGTTTTGGTCATTGCTGAGCAAAGCTCACACAGAGCCAAGGCCTCCTCTGGCCCTCACCCGACCTCGCCAGTGAGGGGCTGGGAGGGCACAAGGAGCTGGGAGGGGACAGAGCCAGGACAGCTGACCCCAAGTGATCCAAAGGATATCCCAGACCATATAGGGCCATGCTCAGCACACAGAGCTGGGGGAAGGAGAAGGAAGTGGGGACATTTGGACACCTGCCAGTCCATGGGCAGTAGGGGATGAATTCCTTGTTCTGTGTTCCTTGTACATTCAGCTGCTGCTTTACCTATTAAACTGTCTGTATCTCAGCCCCTGAGTTTTCTCACTGTAATGAACAAGTTCCCGGTGTTCCTGGGCAACACAGATGCTCTGGGCAGGCAGGGCCTTCCTGGTTCCCATGGCAGCACTGGGACGCTGCCGGCTCTGGCTGAGCACTGGCATTGAAATGTTAATTAGCTAATTGTTCTGTTTGTTTTCTCTAAACTACATGGAGACAGCCTGCCTCCCCCACCCATGCTACCATTGTGGGACTAAAATGCAAATTAAAAAAACCCTTGGGACCATGGGAGCATTTTTTTGGGGATAAAGACACCCCTAAATAAAGAACTAAACACAGTAGAGGGGGCTAGACAGATGCCCTGGCTGAGGAAGAGGGGGACACATCTCCTGGTGTCTTTTGCCCCTTCGCCATCACCTACAGGGATTGGACTGAAGTGGGCTGTGGGAAGCCGGAACAAGGAGACAGAATTTCCTGGTGATGCCACAAGGAAAGAAGAGCATACAGCCGTAACTCTGTGCTTCAGTGACAGACTGTGCACGCCTCCTCACCCTTTGGCTACCAGTGTGCCACAAGGAAAGGAGAGGGACATCTGCTGCTCTGGACCTCAGTGACAGACTCTGCACTCCTCATTCCCATTTGGCTACCTGGGAAAGTTACAACAGCGGGGGCGAGTTCTGTGTTGGGCCCCCTGCCTAGCTGATCTTTTTAATAAAGAGCTGAACATTAACAAAGGCATTAGCCCTGATCATTTCATTCACTGTTACTCTTCCAGTTCTCTCCCTCATCCCAGAGGGGTGGAGTGAGCAAACAGCCATGCAGCCCTGAGCTGCTGGATGGGGGTAAACCATAGCAATTCCCCACTCAGCACTCCTAGGGCTCTCTGGGATCAAAGACTTCTGGGCCCAGTCACCTGCCCCTCCAGCAATAAAATCCACAACGAGCGGTGGTAAGTAGGGAGCTACCCCAGGCATCCTCCCTTTCCTTCCCGGTGGCTTTGCAAAATGCCTCACCCCTAAAGAGCTCTGCCAAGGTGCAATGCTTTGGTGCCTCTGAGGAAACACAGTGCATCTGCTGCTTGTCTGCCACCAGGGCTGCATCTCTGGTAAGGAGCACTTAGATCACAGCCCCATTTTTCACTATGTTTCCATGGAACCTAGACTACAAAAATTCTGTGTTATGCCAGTTTTGACCCTGTGTTAGAGTCTTGTTTACACACAAGTAAAATAAAATTGTTAGGGATGTTATTCTGGTTTCCACTTAGCATACTTCATTCTATTACATCCTTTAGGTGTTGTAAAAGGATCACTATTACCAAATTAGATATACTTCATCATGGCTAATATCTAGCTGTCCAAAGCAACTTAAGATAATAGGATCATAACAGAAAGGAAAAACTTAAATATCTTCTGAAAATCTTAAAAGAGAAACTATACTTACTTCATAAAATGTGTTAGGCAGTAAAAACCCTTCTGCACTTAAAAATTTTCAGGCCAAGACTTTGAGACTGTATATTTGAGTTGAAAACCCTTTGGTTTTTTGTTATGCCTTCTCTTCTTCCTCTCCTTCCTTTCTTCTCTCCATCTATGAGGTTTTGCAATGCGGAGATATCATTTTGCTCAAATAAGTATTGAAGTTTAGAATAATTTTCTAACTAAAGTTTATCAGCATTTTCCAACTTCTATTTACTGCTCAGTAACCTAAAGTTTACTCAAGTATAGCTGCAGATGAAATGTGACACAAAGTAAGGAAAGAATGGGACAGAAATTTCCTAACACTTCCTGGCCCTGAGTATAAAAGCTATTTCTGGACTGAGAATAAACAGAGGACCTAAAGAAACCTATTCCGTAGTCAGAAAACAAAGAGGCTGGCAAAGAACAAGGAAAACCACTGGTGTCTCAGCTTAATTTTTTAGAGTGTCAAGTGACACCTCTGGCAGCAGTCCCGCAGCCCCCCAGGCACCCTGAGCACTGTCCCCAAGCTGATGGTAGGCGTGAGTCCAAGGGGACAGCCGGGATGGGAGTGGTCAGGGACTGGCAGCGGCCGCACTCCTGGCCTGCTTTTGTGCCGTAGGTATCCTGCTAATGACACCGAACCTGGTAAAATCAACTGTTTAGGGCGGCTCTCTCTGCTATGTTTTTGTTCCAATTAAATGTTTCATTTTAATTTGAACTGTACAGCAAATGACGAACAAGAAGAAAGTGAGAAAATACCATAAGGTCCTGTCTGTGGACAGTAGAGACTTCTTATACAGCTGACCATACTGTCTGTAAACCCAGCTAAGATTTCCATTTGTTTCCTTATCACAGCCATGCAGACAGTTTGCCAAAGGCTACTTTAATTTCAAATACAGAACCATACACTTATGACATACTTATGAGAATTATTCTTGTCTTAATGCATCTCTAAATTTATATTTTGCATGCCAAACTGTAGAAAATAATTATTAAAAAACTTATGCCTGCATTTCTGCTTGAAATCTAATCTCTGCGATGGAGATAGTTCCTCAACAAGGCAAAGGGAAAGTGGATGTCTTTGATATTCTCTCCCTCCTTTTTTTAGCTCTTTACGATGGTTTTTTATGGGGTTATGGTCAGGAAGATGTGGATACAACTCAGACAGCAGATATTCCATAGCTGAAAAATGAGTATGAAGTAAAATTAGAGAATTTATATAACAAATAGAACTTGTATTCTGCTAAATATCTATTCCTGTGGAGAAGCCTAATGATCCCAATACGTGTCATGGAAACTAGGACTTCTGAGATTTTTTTCCCAACTTGCTTTACTTATATCTACACTAACTGAATAGCAGTACATCAGGATAAATCTCAGACTCTCTGCCATGAGTGGATTAACCTTCCTAATTACTGATCAATTTTTCTTTCAGCTCATTTCTCATTCCAGTACCCAGTGATTTCCCTAATTCAGACACTATGGCCTTTAAATGTCAAATCACAAGTACATGGGAAAAAAAGGGAATTTGATAAATCTGAAACCTATCTTTAAAAACACTGGGCAGAAGGTGGCTGACTCACCAAATCGCCCTCCTCCTCCTCAGCTGCAGGCATGGAGCTAGAAGAACCCATGTCCCAGACACACTGTTCAAGATAAAATGACCCAGGAAAGATAAATCAAAATGAGTCTCATCACCACATGGGTGATCATCACAGCCACTGAGGGGACAAGCTGGAGGGCACCACTTGACCTGAGCAGCTGTACAAGCTGGAGTCATCTCTGTGGCCAGAAATGACTGAAAAGAGAAATACTTTTTGTTTCATTCAGCTTTGGTTATCAGCCCAGTGATCTGATTTCAGAGTAGGAATAATTTAGTGCCCACAAATGGGTGCCCTACAAACACAAGGCATTTATTCTTCAAGTTTTATTTTGTGTGGACACAATTAACCTCCTGCTGGGGTAGCCAAGTGGGGCATCTTCTCCAGCAGCTTACTCTTCTGAACTGATTTATATAAACTGCTATGAAAGGAAAAAGAAAAAAAAACAAACCTCACACAAAATCTCCATCAACTCACAAAAAGAAATCCCCCAAACCAACAAAGTCCTGCTGCATAAAGAATGCAGACAACTAGACAACTTTATCACTGTTAAATTCTACATGTAATACAAGGTTTCCTTAATACTTAAAAATAAATAAATAAGTAAAGCAGCAGCACAAAGCATATCTCCTCAGCTCAACAAATAAAGCACATATTGTCCATTTTGAAACGCTACACTAAACATCCGCTACCATTACCGAAAATCATTGTCCTAGAACAGTGAATTTTCAGTAGGAAAAAAATCTATGTCAGAAATGTATTAAACCTGCATTAGAGGAAAAGGAACATGTTGTCAATTATTTCTCAGACATTTCCCAAGGTTTTTCTCTGTATTCATTATATATCAGTTTACTCAAACTTAACTGTAACATTTTTCCTTTGTCAGTATAAGTCAGTTCTTTTCATATTTGAGGATATTAAGGATCTCTGGGTGGCATTTATTTTGGAACTCTGATTTCCTCTGTTGTTTTTATGAGAAAAATTTCATCAGCATTTTCTGAGACCTGTAAGGTTATTTTGGCAGTTTGTGTTTTCCTTAAAATTTGTCAGGAGAGACAAGTGATATGAAAGACACCTATTCATCTGGCTAAGCTCAACCATATAGCACTGTAAAAAAAGATCGCACATGAGGAAAATTAAATTGCCATATAAGAACTTCCATTTGGTTAATTTAAAGCATGGGTAAAGGTGCTAAGCAGGGCTTCCTCCAGGGATAAAAAATAAAATGAAGACTAGATAACAAACTACTGATGGAAACAAAACCCCAAACCTGCTTGGATAGCCTATTTGTATGCAGGGAAGCAGGAGCAGCTACCCTGTGATTAAAAAGTGCTGTAAGTTACCAGCTCCAGTAAAACTTGCCGCTGGTCAGAGAAGTATTTTGCTCAGCGCCTTTCCATCTGGATAACGTGGGAGTTGCCAGCCTGTGTATGCCCCAGCTCTCAGCAAGCCCCCAGTGCAAGAGGAGGCAGAGGCAGCACAGCTGGAGCCCGCAGAAAGGTGCTGCATTTGGCACTGGCCCTTCCCACCCCACAGCCTGGCTCCTGCACACCCTGCGGGGCAGGAATGCCGGGGCGGGAATGCCGGGCAGGGCTCCACAGCTGGAAGGGCTGGGTGCCCCTGCGCAGCAAATGTTAAATACGGTACTGCAAAAAATCAGTACCTGGAGAGGTTAAGAGACAGGATAGAAAATCACTGCTTAGAGCCAGTAAGACATAAAGTCCAAATTCAATTTATTTTTGAAATTAGATTTCTCAAATGCAGCAGGTTACATTTCAGCCAGCTCTTATACCCTGGCCTTTTCTTTCCATCTGCAGATCTTGCAGAAGGCAACCAACAAAAGCAGACAGCAATGCTGCTACCTCAGTTTATAGGCACTATTTCCCAATAACTCATTTATTGATCACAGAAGTGGTAAATGTCTGTCTATCCTTGAGAAGAGACAACAACAACAACACAGAAGTCCTCACAAAATGATTAATGAGATAATACAGTCACCTAGGTAAAGCTATAGAACACAATGCTTACATGGAGTCTCACAAGATGAATGGACCCTTCCTTATGAGACTCTCTTAGCTTGGCTGTAACACTGCAACCTGTGAATCCCAGTTTTGATAAATTAACATCCAGATCACAATCCACAGCAAAAAAAGATTTGAAACAGCAGTATGGGGCCAGGTACTGAACATAAATCAGCTCAGTTTTTTGGGCATGAGGAGCCAGTAGGTACTAGGCAGAAATCCTGCCATTATAAATTATTCTTGAGTTAAATATAGTGTAAGACATTGCCTGACATCCATGGAGCTGTTCACACGTCTGGGTAAAGCACTACTATTGCCACTATATGCACTTTACACACACCTTGCATGCATGAAATTGTAAGTCTCAGGGCAGATAATGAAGAGAACAGTGATTGACAAAGTATGGATTTATCTTTTAGGAGGGACAAAGCAATCCAGGGAATATTTCCTTCTCAGCAGAAGAGTGGGGTAATTTCACAGACAGACAAAACAGATAGAAGAGGAGAAAAAGCTTTTGAAGAAAAAGGGGTAAGAGTTCTCCTTTCTCCAAAAGCAGCAGTGCAGAGGGAGGGAGGCATTGCCTCCTCAGCTGTCAGACACCTGCTGGAACTCCTGAAGGAGCTCCCACTTCCCATTTAAATGTTGATGAAGTAAAAAACAAAATAAGGAACTTAAAGAAATGTAACATTACCGCTAAACAACACTTTGTCCTTCACAAATGAAACCTTTCCGACATAGTCCACCACTGTACCATACGGACCTTATATATTTGTTTTGGTCTCTGTTACCTACTTTTAATCTACAGTCAAACAGAATTACCGGCCAGGATTTGATATTTTTCCTAAGAGATGGTAGGATTTTACTAATACTACTTTAATCATCCTTTTTTCCATTTCCTGCTTCTGAAATGCAAAATTACGCAGTACGCACAGTGTCACATTGTTATTGGTAATTGTACATTTTGCTACCTCAGCACCTCCAGTAAAAACACATTCCCTGAATCGCATTTATAGATATGAGTTACACTGCAATGAAAGAGCAAAGTGTCTGTGCTTTAAAAATTATCTTTAGAACTTTGTTGAAAAGAATACCCAGACTGTAAAACTCCTCCATACCTCTATGACTCAATAATGTAGCTGGGTCATAAATTAATTCTTAATGGTATTTTGCTAAATTGAAAAAAAGACAGTTCCATTACTACAGACAATAACCTAAATGCACTGATACAAAATGACTTCACATTCAGTTATAAAGAACTGAAAGACAACAGTTCGGCTTTAAAATGGGAATATATTTTGAAGATATCCCATTAAAACAGTAGCATTGGTGGTGTTGAAAGGAATCAACTTGACAAACCATTCCACAACCAGTGCCACCTATGTATATGGTCTTTGGAATTTTACTCATGGCAAATATCATTACATTTTGTACTTTAAAATATATTTGTACCAAGATATAAAGCACTCCATACATATCCTCTACTGGAATTAAAAGTGAGCAGATAAAATATATGAAAGTGCTTGGTAAATTACCACAACCATTAATCTACCTCTTTTGTACCTTTTGATATTAGATATAAACATATTTCTTGAGGGATGGAGGGCAGAGTAGGGGAAAAACTCTGGAGAAAGCAGCTGTATCCCTGTTTTTGTGGCCTTTCCTGCCAGAAGCACAGGACTGGCTGCTGAGAGCTAGTCACTAATGGGAAACTGCCAGTATTTTTGACATGTCTATGGATTTTAGAGCCCATGACCTTGGGTTTGGTCAAAGGTTTTAAATTTCCATAGATCAATTAAAAACAAACAGTGTTCTGAAAATTTAGAGAAGTCCAAAAAAAAAAAAAAAAATCTTTGCACTCTTTTGAAAGCCTGAGTGCAAAGTCAGAGGATAAAAAATGAGCCCAAGAGTCAAATTAAAAGAGCAATAACTATGAAGTGCTTTAGAGTCGTAGAGGACACAGACTCAGCTTCTGAGTCTATGTAGAAGCAGCACAAATATTTTCAATGCACAATGAAAACAATTCATAACAAATGAACTTACTCTGAGCTGCTTAACAAAATGTCCAATTTAATAAAGATTCTCATATCTTAAATATGCATCTGAGGAACTGCAATGTCTAGTGCTAAAGTGAAGGCACTGACAAACAAAGTGTATGAGGAATTTGGGGGAAGGAAGAGAGTATAAGCAAGGCATTTTATTATCAGTAATAATAAAAAAAATTATAAAAGAGAAAAAAACCCCCTCCAAACACCCAAAATCAGAGAAGACAGGAAAATGAGTGACCTGTACTGCAATATTTTATGCTAAGGAGATGTAAGGGTGGGAACATCTCAGCAAGTACCACAGAATCCATGAGACTTGTAATGTCTTGCTTAGAGCAGCAACAAAGGATTGCTGTATTACCCTTTAGCTGAACAGGGGGGCTACACTAACCACAGGATGCCAGGAGAGATCAGAAAGTGTAATAAACAAACGGCCAACAAGGGAGGCTTCAGTTACTGTTCACAAACTGGGCAAAGATCATTTGCTCAGATGCTACAGTAATGGTGTGAAGCAGCTCCCTGGGAGCTCATGAGCAGGAGGCAAGACCCTAATTGGTCCTACGTCAGGACAGGTCAATCAGAATCACAGAACTAGAAGCAATCACTGCAGAATTGACCACAAAGTAGCTAGCGGTATCTCCTGCAAGAGTAACAATAAAAAAAATCAAAAGGAAAACCAATCCTTTGGTGGCACTCAATTTCAGGAAGGCAGATTAGATAAAAATTAGAAAACTTACTAAAAGGCAGCGAAAAATAACATTTTAAAGATTTGAATACTAAGAGACAGTGATGAAGACTGCTGAAGGGCAGCTTGCTGGAATCACTGGGCCAGTGAAGGCTGCCATGGAGAGGAGATGGAGAACAAGCAGGAAACCAACATAGCTGATCAGCACAGTGTGGGGTTTTTAGAAGCAAGATGACAGACTTAAAAAGCTGAAATTGCATTGAAATGAGGAAAATTAAATGGTACATCAAATGCAAAACCACACCAAGACTGGCAAAAACTCAGCCAAGCAAAAAGGAACCAAAACTAAAAGGAAGTCCTTCTTCATTGGAAGCACCAAAGGCTTATTAGATACCCAACATCCAGGGCACCAAGAGCACTCAAAGGACAGGGCCGCCACAGGGGAGATGATCCATTTCTTTTCAGTATTGTTCACTGTGAAAGAAATTGGAAAGATACATCTGGAATTAAAGCAACTGCAGGATCAGATGTACAGTAAGTAGACAAAATGAACAACAAACCCACTAGCACTAAACCCACTTCACCTGAGTAGTCAAGTGAAGTAGAAAATTAGATCTGCTGTGTAGGTAGCCAGATACTTTAATCACTCTGGTAGTGACCAGAAGGTGGGAGCTGTTCATATTGCATATAAAAATAGGAGCTGGGATAGAACCAAGGGTATTATGATCTGTCCTAGGGTGAGGTTATGATGCTTGTATCCCCAGTCGTCTGTTCTGTTTATGCTGGATATTATGTTCTGTACCTTCACGACTGGCTCTGAAAAGTGAAGGCGGGCCGAAGAAGCATGGAGTTTTGTTACCAGCCTTCTCACTTCCCCTTCTCACTCCACTTCTCACAGTCTGCTGGCCACAGACGGAGCAGAACAGAGCGCTCCTTTGCTTTTTAGATAGTTTAGCTAGCTGAGGCAGAGAAGTTTTCCATGGACTGTTCTTTCTTTTTTCTCTTTTCCTGGAACTGTTTGAACCTGCTCCGGACCGGGACCCGGGGAGCACCGAGAGCTTGCACTTTGTGGCCTACGGGGCCTACTCTGGGCAGCAGCCTTTCCCAGTGCCGGAGGGACTGATAACAGAGCGAGCACCCGCAGGAGAGACTTTCTGAATTTGTCGTCTCTTCAGAGCAGCGAATGAGTTTTGTCATCTGGTATTGTTCATTGTTTGTGCAGGGGAGTGCTTTACCTGTTAAATAAAACAGGTTTTTTCCACTTCTCTCTGAGGAAATTCTTCCCGAACCAATTGAGGGGAGGGGTCGTGTGGGTTTGCTTTCTGGGGGGGGGGCCCTTTTTGGAGGTTTTCTCCCAGATTTGCCCTAAACCAAGACATGATCTTAGCATCTACCAAAAAAATTAGTAAAAATAGGTAGTGACACAGGTTAGAACCAAGGAGGTCGTGGCTGGGCACAACATGCATAAAAATGTATTGCATGCTGAGACAATAGTTGGTAGATGCTAGAAGCTTACAAAGGCTCACATTTATGGAAAATACTCCTGTTAGGAGTTAGCAAAGAGGTCAAAATCACATCCAGCTCAGGAGAGCCACAGAAATGAATGTAGCAGAAGGCGGGAAATAGGTACTTGCTTGCTGTGCTTTCACTCTTTCTTGCATATCTACTTAAATACACTGTGGCCAATAGGACACTGAGTAAAATCAATCTTGTTTTGACCCATTAGGGACAAGCCTTTCTTCCAGCATTATAAGCACTGAGCTGGCAATGTACAAGTCCAAACCAGAACGCACACCAAGTCCCAAGAATTTCCTTGGGGGATACTGATTGCTGCATCCTCAGTGCTGTGCTGAGCCCTCATGGTCAGCATGGGACCAGCATCAGCCAGTTGTCTTGCCAGCATAAGCCCTAAATCACAACGGACCTAAATCACACTGGGCTAAGTTTAAACTGAGACGGCATAAAAGTATCGCTGCCCTGACATTTACACATAAATGAAGCTCTGAGTTTACTTCTTGTTCTCATCCTGTTGAAAGAGCACCTGTTGAAATGTATTGGAGTCCATCAGAGAGCAGATCCCATATCCTTAGTGTACTGATCCAGATTGTGTAGGGGGAAAAGCACACTGACATTAAATTTTTAAAATAAACTGTCTTTTAAAAATGCAGTGTGTGAAAACCTTGCTACTTGTTAGAGTGCAATTTCTATGCAAATAAGGAAAAGGGATATAGTATCCCTAAACTAGGATTCACAAGTAAAGCTGGGAACATAATTCCAATTAGAACACAAAGATCACAAGCACAAGTAAACCAATTCTCTTTATCACTAGTCTTTTCTTGTTATTTAGAAGTCTTTATTAATAGAAATTAAAAGAAATAATAATTGAACATAGAGCTGGCCTTATAGTGTAGAAACAAACTTAAAGCAGAAGAAATCAGTACCCTGCTCCTATGACATTCATGAGAAAAGACACCTTCTCTCTTTCAACAGATTGTGTCTTACACTGCCTGGACAGCTGGGAGAATGTGATGATTTTTTGTTTTGTAGGGTTTGTGAGGGCATGAAAGGGGTAGGGGTTATGATCAAATTGTTCTACTCTTCTACATCAACTCTAGGAAATCAGCATATTTCAAAGGTAAAAGTTAATATTGAAAAGACTGGTTATGCCCCAAACCTTACACCAGACTAGCCATTTGTAGAACTAAATCACAGCTAAACCAGGTCCCATTTTATGGAAGGTTTTTGCCTTTTTCAGGAAGACATTGCTATGGTTGCACTGAATGATCCCCACCATCTAACTTTTTCCATCTCTACACAAAATTTCTGCCAGTTCAGGATCAGGAAAGAGGTCTTATTCACTGCTCTAGTGTAGAATAGAAAAGAGGTTGCTTCCTTGCCTTGAATTCTTCATTATTTACAGGAAGATAGGCTTTTTCTTATTTCAAAGACATTACTAACTAGAACAATCAAACATTACACAATGATTTAATTAACAAATTACACATAATTATATTTCAATTTCTCAGTAAAGTGCAGAGTCAAGCTCAAGGCCAAAACTATAAGAACAAAAACAAAAATCAGAAAGCTCAAAAGGAGAAACTATTACCTCATTCAAACTGTCATGTCCACATGTGCCCTGATGGCTTTCTCCACAGCAACAACACACAATGGCACCATCACACCAGAGAAATAATCACTCTTGGTTGTGGTGAAGGACTTGCTGATAGTCATCTAAAGCATTTAATTGTCAGTGTTTCCCCATCAGCAAAGAACTTGGAGTTACCTCTGGTGCATGTCTTTACCTTTCATTTCAAATAAGGCGGGAGCAGAAAAAATGAGTGCAGGTTCACATGGGAAGTGTCAAAGTGCAAAGACTAAAGAAACACTGCACCCAAAGGAAGTAGTATATAGAATTGAAGTTATATAGAATTGAAAGTGAGTTAGATTTTGAAAGAAGATGCAAAAAAAAGTAAAGGGAAAAAGAATACATTACTGCTATAGAACAGTGACAATGATTGCTTTTAAAGCAGCATCTAATAAAAATCTAATAACAAAACAAACCCTTAGAAATCACCTACTTCCAGAGTTAGTACAGTTGATGCTATAAACCACAAAATAAACATATATGTATACACACACAGAGATATAAAGACAAACATATATACAAGGTAATCTAGGAAGATATGCTCAAAATTAATCTCAATCAAAATAAAATACATTATCTCCTGCAAGAAGGCAGGAGATGCAACAACTCACTTCTCTGTGTCAGAAAACAGGCACAAATATTTCTTATAATTTCAAAAACCCCTGTTATAATTAGTTTTTAAAAATTTATTTAATTTTCTAGAAGCATCAACAGCAAATCTTTTGTGAAGCTGCAAAAATCATCCAGGGATCTCCAGACACCTCATAAAAAGGCACATTTGATCAAGCCCTCACCAGAGGCAGTAAAGCAGGCTCTCATTTAACGGGCAAGGGGGCTGATAGAGAAGGCAGCACAGGGCAGCCTTTCTGTGTGAGCCCCTAAATGACTCCCCAAGTCATCACCCTGGGCACTCCCCCAACACCGGCGCAGCTGCTCAGTGTCTCTGTGGGGCGCAGATGCAGGGGCTGTCCTGGAGCAGCCAGGGCAGCCTGTGCTGGGAGTGCCCCTTCGAGGGTGCACATATCCGACTCCAGGCGCTGCCTTAGGCACAAGACACATCTTGCTATGCTGTTTGGAACAGAACTTAAATACATGTCAGATACTCTAACGGTTTTACTGACTGTCTTGCCAAATGCATTAATGGTCATGAAGTTCTAAGGGGAATTTCTTATTTTCTGTATAATGGGGATGAATAAAAACCTGGTCTTTATATCAGGAGCTCTATTAATACAGTGATTGACAGGGTGGCTGTACACAGAAGCAATATTAGGGCTATCCTAATTACATATAGGACTAAATAGGTAAAGGAAATATTCTGAGGTACAATCTAGAAAGAGCAAAGCTCACAGAAAATATATTATTAGCTACAGGCACCTGTGCTAAGTAGCTATGTATATTGATCCCATAAAAATGATCAGAGCATTGTTTTGTTTTTCAGGAACAGGAGGTTTAAAACTGCCCTACCAAATGTAGTAGATGATTGAAGAACTGTTTACTGGTTTACTGCTTTCTTAACTCCCAGCTTCATATCCACAAAGCCAATTTTTAATATTGTCCTGCATAAACAAAAATGAACTCTAAATTAACATTAACAGCTTTTTGAAGTGCTTTAGAGAAACCATATTGGTGAACTGCTTTGCAGCTGCTAAGGGTGGTGTCAAAAACTAAAATGTTACTTTTTTTTTTCTGTAGCTAGAACACTTAGTTCCAGAAACATAATTTTGAAGACACTTGTACTCTATGTGACCTTGTCTTTGAGGCTTTACTGGCAGACAATTTTATGCCACCTAGCTAAGTCTAATTATATCACAATTATGCTGTTACATAGGATGTCAAATGAAATTAATGAAATACTATCAACCCAAGACAAGAGCTATGAGAATCCGTAGAACTTTCCCTGTGATCATTTCCTTTCACTAATATTTACTTCCATCACTTAAACTCCAATATCAGGTACCTAAAGAAATAAATAAAATCAGGGAAATGAAGTTCAATGTACAAATATTTTGATTAAATGCTGTCTCTGGTTTCAGATTTTTCACTGCAAGTTCATCACAGTCCTCTGTAGCCAAGAAAGAAATAAACTGAAACTGGTGTAGATAAAAAATAGAGAAGATAAATTAGGCTGGAAATTAACAAAAGCACAGTTCTATCTGCCTAATTGGTCTCAGACAAATAGGAGAAAGAAATAACTCAAATGCAATGAAGTTCTTCCTCAAGGCTTGCATAAATTAAAGCTGTTAAATGCAATTATCTGTAGAAACATGAGCACACCAAATACTGATAGTTGGATTTGATTGCTAAGAAGAGGAAGATGCAGGAACTGCAAAGCTTGGATGATGTTTTCAGGACTCTGTCCCATGAGTCAGAGATTTTATTAGGTGATTATTTTTTCTGCTTTTTGTCTTCCCACTGCTCTGCACTCAGACACCCAAGTCTCAGTAGAAGTATTAACACCCCACCAGGTCTGCCTCACTGAGAAGCACCTACTGTATTTTCCTGTATTTATTGTAAAAAGGAAGTAAATAATCTGAGCAGCAAGAGCTATGGAAACCTTCCATGGAAACAAAATGGAATCTCTGCTGTATGTGCCATTAGTTTTGAGCAAAGGGAAGGATTGAAATTTTCCTATCACACATCACCACTGGATTCACTTAAAACTCACTAAGCATGTCCACTCAGGGATAAGCATTAGAAGTGGCTCAAACCACAGCTTCTTAAGATGGAATCACTCCCAACAAGCCACTATTGGCTGGCAGTGTGTGGCAGCTCTCCACATGACCCGTTTTCCCTGCTGTTTAAGCCCATGCCTGATGGCTCAGTCTCTCAGACACCAGAGGAGAGAGGCAAGCAGAGGGCAGACATTTCTCCGTGCATGGATTCAAATACACCCTCGGGTTCAGGCTCAGCTCAGCCAAGTTCCTTATGAGCAGGTGCGTGACTCACAGCATCCCAGCAGATGCAGCACATTGCCCAGTCATGTCATGCAACAGAGTAACTCTGCAGTTGCCCCCAGTCACACCAGGATTCCATCTATCTGGGATAACAGTAACAACAAAGGTGAAAGAAAAGGTAGAAAAACTGTCAAGCTATTGCAGTCTTACTTGAGTTTAAGTAGCTCCTGCATCTCAGCAATTCAAGCCACTTCCCTTTGTAATATTTCATTCAGCATCTCAGGACCTAGGATCTACGTGATAAAGGAAATAATTCCCTTTGAGTGCACAACCTGAAAATTACTTGAAGAATACCCTAAAAACATTTCCTGAAGGAAGTGTTTGTAAACTGTACCCTGTGCAAATGTTGGCAAATGTTTTAGCAAATGACTATTCCAGAAAATGTAATTGTTCTCTAAAGAGTTGCCTAATTTTGAGATTAAATTAAAGCCACTGAAGTGTAAAATGCAGGACCTGTAAATTTAGCTCGAGTGCTGTAGCTCCATAGCATCTTCCTCAGGGAGGAGATGCACAAACAGCCACAGTGGCTCTACCTTCCCTAAGAAGATAAAAGGAATAACCCTATTAAGGGGGAGGAAATCATCAAGGCCACCACTGAAGATCTCTCAAGGTCACCAGCCTCTCTCTGCTACACATCAAGAGCTTACCTTAGGCCTCTCCATTTGTACCAGATGTTAAGCACTACTGGATCTTTGCTTTGAGAAGATCTGATTTTCAACCTAGACTTTCCAAATATGAGCCATATCTGTCCATGATATAATTGCCAATTGAAACAAATTAATTTCAACCAGTTAAATTCAACCAATTTAGCAGCTGTCTACATAAAAACATACTATTGACCTTAACCATATCTGATGATGCTGGCTTGCAAAACCTGTTTGATTTTGGACATCACCTCTTACAGTGTGTCAGGTATCACTCTTTCTGTGTCAGTTTTATAAACCTCAAATAGGAATGCACTGCATTGCTGCGTTTCCCTAGAGAATGGTTTGACCCATCCTAAGAACCTCTGACACCCCCTATAGCTGTTACTGTTAGATTGAACCCTACACCTATCTGTATCCCATTGGCCCGGGGCCAGATAACTCCCACCTCCCAGACCACAGATAAAACCCCCACACCGCCATTATTCTTCCTCTTTTTCCTCCTCCTCCCCAGAGAATAAACATCTGGAAACTGAGCCTCTGCTATCTCATCTGGTTTCCTGGAACTTCTTCCCTCTTCAGAATACCCAAGACTGGGCTAGCTTTATAGTGTAGTGGGGCTGAACAGGGGAAAAAGTTTCACTGCATTTTGTTCTTCAAAATGCTTCAAACACATTCAGAGTATAACACTAAGAATTTCTATATATCTTTTAGATACTTTCTGAACATATTGCATTCTGTTTCTGTGTGAAACAGGTATTTCCAGACCAGCCTAAGATTCATTCTCTAAGTTCAGGGAAACAAAGTTTGCAGTGCAAGCTTCACTGTATAAATCTTGGTTTTAAAAATGTTATTTAGGAATGTTCTTATTACTACCTAGAGAAATCTCTCTAGCTTAGTCATTAAGTGTTCTCCAAGGAGCTGGGAGGGGACACAGCCAGGACAGCTGACCCCAAGTGACCCATGGGATATCCCAGACCAGTGGGGCCATGCTCAGCACACAGAGCTGGGGGGAGGAGAAGGAAGTGGGGACATTGAGACACCTGCCAGTCCATGGGAAGTGGGGATGAATTCCTTGTCTTGTTCTGTTTTCCTGTATGTACAGCTGTTGCTTTACCTATTAAACTGTCTGTATCTCAGCCCCTGAGTTTTCTCACTGTTATGCCTCCAATTCTGTCCCCATCCCACTGGGAGGGAATAAATGCCACATGGGGCTGATCTGCTGGCTGGGCTGAAACCAGGACAAGGAGTAAGTGTTTTTACATCTGAAGATGTTAGTTTAGAAAACACTGGTAGCTAATATTTACTGATGTGAACTGCCTTTATCCTAGCAGTTTGCATGAAGATTACACATTCATTTCTGCTATACCTGTTGTTCCTTAGATGTAAGTATAAATATATAACATAACAGGAAGACTACATTTTCTATACTGCAAGATTTTCTTCTGTATTTTGAAGATAAAGTTAATTTTATTTCTTGAATCTAATGAGATCTGGAAAATGTAGCGAGAAGTGAAAGTTTACTTGTGTGGTTGCTAAGCAACAGGCTCATATACGAGCTGACTATCATTCCATATAGGACTTTTCCTATCAGCAAATTACCTTGCTGAAGGTGAAAGCCCTCCTTGTTTCCTCTTGCAACTAAAGTATTTAACAATATTTAGAATACATGAGACATTCCAAAGATTTTTATTATTTCTGTCCTAGCTATTTAAAACAATCTGGCAGCTTTCCCAAGCAGCAGTATCCATTTCAGACTGCAGGGCACATTCCCAGGCATCATCAAATAAAGGAGCTCCTCTGAAGCCACTGATCTAGAGTAAACAGACACTCCCAGGTAACTCTTGAGGAAATAATATAATAAACATTGCCTGGCCTCCAAAGCAGTGATTCCCTTAGGGCACAACTGTCTCTACAATATCTAAAGCAAAGATTTTGTTTTCAAACTTAAGACCCTTCACAATCCTAGAACTGTCAGCAGTGTGCAAGGCTTGCAGTCAGCCACATGGTCACCTCTAGCAGGATAAAACTTCTCTAACTTCAGAGATATTCAAGAGGGATAGTTAAAATGCTATGCTGGATCAGGGATAAAGGCACACAGTCATGGAAGTCCAGGGTCTGATTAGTTTGCTTTATTCACCTGCACAAGAAGAATCAATTTAAGAATACACGGCTAAATCAGTTTTGTCTAAGTCACCAGATGATCCTTCTCTAGGCCACTGTACATCACATAAAGTGCTAAATGAAACTTTCTCTGAATCTTTAATGCCCTAACTTTGTCACCCCAACCCCAAATAAATAAAATAAGTAAACTTAACTTTCCAGAATATTTTGAAGTTGCAGGCATTTGCACAATGCTGTAAGGCAACTATAAATGAGCAGCCATATAATATCAAATCATTCTTACTTTTCTTCATGGAAGGAGTTCTCAGTTTTGTGGCACCCAGCCAGAAGTACCCCTCTCCTCCCTGCTCCTCAGTGTTACCCCAATATTATGTTCTCATAAATGCAAAGGGACATTACCAATGTCACCCTCAGAATGCAGCAGCACACACCCAGCAGGAAGCCTACCCTCTGCAAGTGTTAATCATGTTCACCTCGGGTGCAGCCCCATCTACATCCAGTGCTAATTAATATTTCCAGTGGTGATCTGGAAATAGACATTTGGTGGAAAACATTGCATAGAAGGGAGTTGCAGGTATCTGGAACAGAGTAATAAAGGGGGTGAAAAGCTTTCAGGAACAATAAAATGTGAAAACAGAAAAGAACTAAACAAATGGCTTGGCATGGATTAATTAAATAAATTTCTTTCCACATTTGGTCAGTATTTTAACACAGAAAGGGAGCCTCATTTCATTTCTAGATGGAGATGTGGCTCTGCAAGGCAAGAGTTCAAAGCCTGTATCTAAATTTTGCAGCTAGTATCAATAGTTTTGGGAAGTCAGAAAAAGCATAACTAATATGAGATTGGAATCAACATTCTGTGGCCCTCTTCTGGTTGAAATCATTCCATGACTTAAAAAAGCCCAGTCTTCTCCAAATAGTCTAATTTTGCAAGAATAATTGCATTTGTTGTTGACACTAATTATCCATTTCTGATTCCCAAGATAGTTTCTTTTCTTCATAAACTGCAATAGAATAGACTAAGTAAAAGCAATAGAATGTGCACAGTTTGCCCATCAGAAAAGCCATAAATATCAGACTACTCACTGCAATACTACTGTTGTGCTGCTTTGATTGGAGAGTGAAAGAGCCTTCTTTGTTATTTTAAACAAAAGCTAAATAAATTCACACCAAATTATCTTCTTCCATTTCACCCAGTTTAAGGACAATTTCAGCTTACTTTAACTTTTTTATTCTCCTACAGACCATTTTTTCCTTCATCATCTTATGTTGGATTTCTGCACTCCTATTTCTTTGAGGAAAGTCAACAGTGTGGCACAAGACTCACCTTTTCTCTCATTATATAATGAAAAGACATTATGAGTCCTTTCTCTTTTAGCTCTAAGTAGCTGCAGGTAATAGGTGAGTCATCAGTGCAATACCATTATGTCAAATAAATGACATTACACTGCACTGTAATTGTTGACATTTTTCTACAATATTAAATCTAGAAGCTTCACTCAAACTAATATTCACTTACTTGAACCAGATAAAGATATTGCACAGTATTATACAGTAATGCTAAATAATTCCAAAAAAGTTAACCCACTAACGCTCACTGCTGTAAATATTCCTTGTAAGATACTCAGCTGATAACAAGGAACTGGCAAAACAGCACAGCTAGGTCCTGATAGTCTTTTCCACACCAGCTATTACAATTAAACAACCATTTAGTAAGACAACATTTGAATACTTATTTAGGCACAGAAAATACAGAGTATTGTAAAACATTGGGTGGCATGATCATCATCCAATTTTTGGAAGGCTTTTATTGGAAGTGCTACACTGGAAAAGGAAACCTAATTGCCTAGGATATATGGGTGTCATGGCTCACTTGTCAGCATGTAAGATGGACTGAAAGAACTACAGGAATATAAGAAGTCACTTTTCTTGCTAGAAATTAGAGTTAAAAGTTTAGGACAAATCTTAGCTTGAGTACAGCAACAGCAGGAAAAAGAAATCACATATAAGTAGAAACTTTGTGCTTTCCTTTTCAGGTCAAATCACTTCTACAGAACACACTTTCCTTTCATCCATGAAAATGAACACACAAATAGAGGGCAGCACACACAATCCCCCCCCAACACCAGGTTTTACATGCTGTGACTCATTTCAAGGCCACCGAAAAGAGCCACAGAAAAAAGTGACTGCCAGGAAGGCTTGCAGGGGTTGTAGAGCCAAGAGATTATACAGGTGCCAGCAGGTGAGTGGTGCAGGTGTCCCTCCAAATTGTGGCCTCAGGAAGATCAGGGGAGCACAGGTTTGCCCCAAATTAAATTTGCCCATTTTCACAGTCTGTATCAGCAAAGATAAAAGGTTAATCATACCACTATATTTAGTCAAAAATCTTTATGTGTCATTTATTTACTGCCTGCATTATGTATACTGGCTTAGCAAATGCAGAACATTCCACTGCCTAAGAGGCATAAAGAGCAGTACAACCATGTTCATTAATTCTGTCCAATATCCCACTCAGACCATGCTTTATGTCCTTGTGTAAAGCATACAAATGAGGCTGGAGACTGGAAAAAGCAAGCACAGAAGTCTGACAGAGAGCCAAAATCATCCTCTGCAATCCAAACTCTTATGTGTTTAATTTACTCTTATGTGTAAATCAGGTGCAACCTAGAGTCCACTTTGTAGAGAGGAAGGTGGTGGGGGGGAAACCCCAAGAATTTTGAGCTCATATGTATAAAATAACTGAAGATTTTTCATGTACTTACCTCAACATTTTCCTCTAACTTCCAAGGACTGGTAGTTACATCAATGTACGTGGTTTGACTTCAAAACTCTTTTCACAAAAATGATTATATACTGCTACTTTACTGTATTTAAATCCCTATGAACTGAGTTAGGAACATCTCCATAAAATTACAGCATTAAATTTTTATAGTTCGTATTTTAAGAAAATAAAGGCAGCAGGTCCTAAGATCACTTTACTGTGACAAATTGTCTCTTTCTGCTCCCTTGAAATTGGCCTGTGAGACTTATCAAATCCCCAGCTTTGTTAATGCTAGAAGAATTTATTTAAAAGTGCACACTGTCATTATACACTTACAGACAGGTATATTTGAGGATTATGCAAGTGCTTGATAGATAATTGGTTCTGTCTTTTTGCAGCATCTTAAGTTTTCCAAGAAAACAGAAAGATTAAAACTGCACAAAAGCCTGAGTAATCTTTATAAAACAACAGTAGAAGGAGTGAATACAACTTCTAATTAAATGAATGTGACCTTCTTAAAATTGTCAATCAAAATTAATTTTCTGCAAAATACAACAGGAACTGTTTTTTTGAAATACCACTGGTGTCTATGGGTTTGTAGGGCTCACAATAAGCACTGTGGACCTCTGCCAGTAAATAACTCAATCCCAAATTTGGGATAATTATACCTTAGAGTTTGCTGTGATCCCTTGCTCAGCTTGGCCAGAGGAAGCTGGCAAAATAAGGAACGGGAACGATGGTCTAGCCTGGAAAATAAAAACTTTAATAATGAAAATAACAAATGTGGAAACCACAGAGTACAGAGACTAGAATCAAAGACCTGTGGGCATGGCAAACACAGCCAGGTATAGGGGCAAAGGTCTAATCATGAACGTGAACTCGGAACATGACCTTATTTGAACTAGGCATTGAGCCAACTGAGAACAAGAACTAGAAACTTGACCAAATATAGGATGGTTCTCTTAGCATACTACTAATTCCCATGACCTCACTCTTCCACTGTGGCCTGGTCAGGTCCCCCCTCCCCTCAGTACCCTGCCTCCCATGGTCTGTGGCCAAAGTCTTCTGCAAACACAGCTGAGGCAGAAATCTCAGCTGGATGCGATCCCATATGAGATGTCACAGCAACAGGTCCCTGGCTCTCACAAAACAACTACAAAACCACAGCAGGACTAGCATGAGGCTTTCACAAGGTATTACTGCCCTTGCGCCCGAGGGGATGGCAACCAAGCACTCCCAGAGCCAGTTGCCCTGGCAGTACAGAGGCTCCTTCTGAAAAGTGACACCTTTCAGTTCTGTGGCATGGATACATTCCTCAGATACAGCACTACAGCTTGGCCTAAAGCAAGGCACTGTTGCTCTGATTTTTTAAGATCTTCTAGCTTTCTGATATTTTTCATTCTTGTTGCAAACTTTCTCACAAACTTTCTGTAAACAACTCAATTGTTTTGCATGCTTTCATAGAGGTGGAGAAAGTTGATGGAATAGTAACTTGTCTAGTGTCATTGGAGAGGTGGCTCTTTCACCCTCCAATCCACTGTCACTTTTGTAAAACTGTAAATACTGGAGCCAGAAAAATAAAGTTCTCTTTTTCACCTTACAGCTGCAGTGTGCACGCGTTGTGTTTTCTTGTGTCCTATAGCGACAAGGCACTAGATCAGACCTCTTCCCCTCCTACAGGAACAGAACACCTGGGGAATTCCCCCCGTGCCTGCTCAGCAGAAACGGTACTCTCAGATTGTGAAGTACAAAAACCCTGTCTAGAGCACCAGCCTGCTTTAGAGAACTTACCTCCTTCATTCCTTGTACAGTTTCTGCAAAAGTGAAGCCCTTGCCTAACAACAAGCTTTTAAGCAAGGAATAAGTGTCCTTTGTTCCTACACAACTCATCATTCATGCAGGCAGGTGGCTGACCTGTGGTGATAGGGAGGAGTGTGCTAAAACCATCCTGGAACATCAGCCGGTCAGCTCCTGGTGGGTTTTTCTGACTGTGCTATTTACGTGCAGCTTCCTACAGAGATGGGAAAAAACCTCATTCCAGCCACTGAGCCCATCTCCACAAAGACACAGATATGCTCTGATCTCCTGCTTAAATTTCCCCCAAATATTTGTATTTATAGTTTTGATTGGTCTTAGAAGTATTGACTGTGCAAGTAGGTATGCTGACACTCTATTAAAAAGGAGGAAGTTTAAAATCTTGGGAAATGAGGTAAGATTTTAAGATTTTAAGGAGCTGTAGAACATGTGTGTCTGAAGATTATTTTTGGCCAGAAAAAAATTAATAAAAAAAAATTCTGCATCAAAAATTTCAATGATTGGATGATGTAATAAGAATACTTCTGTCAAAGTAACTCTCAATATTTCTTTTTTTTTTTTTTTTTTAGGAATACACATAATTTACAAAAGATAGTTTTGAACAGAGATCTTGAAAATTTTCTCATTTCAAGAAATGTTAGCTCAAGTTTCTAGGAATTGATTTTACTGCACAGAAAGAACTACTCAATTATAAGCTAACAAACACTTGAAAATACCTCATAGGAAGCAGAATATCCTTAAAATCTATAAATGGACTCCATAAGGATTTAGCAAGAATGTAACATACCTAGATTGTGAAATATAGCAATCAAGAGAGATGAAAAAGACATTTTGGCACATTTAATATTCTTTATGTTACAGATTACAGTTGCGTTACAACTGGGCTCCAAAGGGAATGTCAGAAGAGTGGTAGTGGGGTTTTTAAGTTTATTTGTTTAAGAAAATGTTTAAAAT
>VXBC01012175.1:156387-171584 GCA_013399945.1 Ploceus nigricollis | reverse complement strand
TCTTGCCAGGAGCTTAAACCCAGAGCCCTGGCAGGGTTAAATGTCCCTGTGCCAACCCTTGGTGCTCTGAGCCACAGGATAACATGGATGGACCACAGGAAGATCCCACTTTGGTTCATGCTTCACTTATGGATGAGAGAATCCATCCCCAAAACCCAGCACAGGTGTGCAACAGCTCCAGATCTTCGTGTGGTTTTGAAGCACTTCCAAAAAAAAACAAACAAAAAAACCCCAAAAAACCAAAAAAAACCCAACCCATTTGATGCCCATCTCCAGGGCAAACAATTAGCAAAGGGCATTTTCAACCCCACTTTTCAAACTACCCAAGATTTCCTTGCTGGGGCACAGCTGAGGGGTGTAAATCTTAAAGCTTCCCTCTGCTGTCTTCTATAAGATGAGGCCTGAGCAAAACTTTTGATTTCTCAGGGATAAAGTTTCACGTTTGAATCATTTTGCTGCTTTAAGTGTTGCATTTTGGAGGGTCCATAATCAAATCCCTGGCAGGGAAGGGGAAAAATTAAATGAATCCCCTCAGATTTCGACCACAAATGCTCCAGGGCTCAGATTTTTCACCTCATCTGAGAGCCAGCCCCTGTCCAAACACATCAGGTTTTCCTGGGAAAGCAGAATCTTTACACCCACCACCGAGCCAACAGCCCCAGGTCCATCACAGCAATCCCAAATCCCTGCAGAAAACACTGATTTTTTTTTTTTTCTTTTGTCTGGCAGGGAGGATAAAGAGGGAAATGACAGAATTAGTAATTCTTCTGGTGAGGAGGAGCTGTGGTTTTTTAGGGAACCAAAGAGCATCCCTGGCTCCAGCATGGGCATGGGACACTCTTTGCCTGCAGCCAAAATCCCTGCCCTGATAAGGAGATCCCCTCTCCCCCCCATCCCTTTTCCCCCAGCACTCCCCCCTTTGCCCAGTCCCATCTGCACAGAAGGTCACTCAGTTCGTATTTTTTTGTTGTTTATTCCCTTATTCCATTTTCCTGTCCCCAGATCCCTCAGCATTTTTGAGCCAAAGCAAAGCCCTGCTATAGGTTGGGTTATTTTTTTTTAATTACTCATAATTAAGTGATTCTTGGCAGGGAGGATCATGGAAAGAGCATTATCCCACAGACAGGAATCCAGCTAGGAATTTCCTCTTAGCCTCCTAACCCTAAATACATCTGGAAAAACCTATAATCACTTTATTGCAGCAGTATTTCCTTGGGAACAGAGCACCCCAGGACCTTTATCACAAAACCAACAGCAAGGCCTTGAGCTGCACCTTTGGGCTCATTATTTTTATTATTTCATTATTTGCTCAGCTCCACTTTTTCTCCTGCCAAAGTCACCAGGAAAAACCCTTCAGATTCTTTTTGGGAGGGGGGTTTGAGCAGCCTGGGACAGTGGAAGGTGTCCCTGCCCATGGCAGAGGGTTTGGAAGGAGATGAGCTTTAAGGTCCCTTCCAACCCAAACCATTCTGGGATTCTGACTGCCCCATGCTCTGAAGGGGAGATGAACCCCAAAATTGCCACCTCCTCACATCTCACAGCATTTCAGGAAGACCAGGTGGGTCTCCTAAGGGTGCAGGAGGCTAAACCAGCTCCCAGTGCCCTTTCCAAGCTCAGGACCTTAATCCAAAGTTCTCAGAGGAGCAGGTTTCCTAGGGTGGGCTGCTTCCCAAAACCTCAGTGCCTCTGGGTGGGGAGGCACAGGATGCCCAGAGAGGTTGTGGATGTCTCATCCTTGGAAGTGTCCAGGTTGGATGGGGCTTGGAGCAACCTGGGATAGTGGAACTGGATGATCTTTAAGGTCCCTTCCAACCCAAAGCATTCCATGATTCCATGGAATGGTCGAACATCAGCCTCCCTTCAAACCCCCCAAAACTAAAGGAGCTGAGTTCACACAGCTCTGACACCCTGAGCTGCTCTGAGCCCATCACCACTTTCCCAAATAAGCTCCAGGAAAAGCCTGTATCCAGGACTGTCAGCTCTAAATATTCATAAGTCATGAGACTGCCTTCAAAGTCGGCAGATTTTTTAAAAAAATCTCACTCATACACTGCTATTATTCAAAATTGTCTTAATTTTTTTTTAATGTTCTATATTTGGCTTTCTTTTGATGTGTGTTCTCTTTGGGGTTATGTTTCCCCCTGCAACCAAGTGGGCTTTAAAAAATGGAAAATAAAAGATAGCTGCAATTCTGATACATTCACACAGCTCTGGATGTTAATCCTCAAAACAAAGCAGGACAGGAGAGGGGAAAAAAAATCAGGATGGTGCCATAATAGCTGGTGGGGAGCTCCAGGAATCAGCCCCGACATCCAACATCCTGCCTGGAATCCAGGGTGCTTTGGGGGCCCCTGTCCTGTGCTCAGAGCAGGGACAGGGACCAAGGGGGGGCATGTGCCAGGTTCCTGTTTGTTCTGACAGATTTGGATTTGCTAGAAAATCAGGAGCTGGCCATAAACCTGCAGGTAAAATCCTAGAAAAAAAATTCTTTGGGGTGACAGGGATGTGTGTGAAAATGAGCCAGGAATGAATGAGTATCCCAGGAACTGGGTAACAGGGACAGGGAGAACCCCCATTTCCCCCAGCAGCTTCCTCCAGCCAGGATGAGAAAAAGAAAAATTGCTCTGATTCCTGCTCTGGCTCCTGCTCTGGCTCCTATGGCAGCAGCTCCAGCCACAGAGAGCAGGCACAGAGTTCCCCAGGCATTTTCCTGGGGAAGGCTGTGAGAGAAGCAGAGAAAAGAGAATCAAAACAATTCTTATCTCATTCGCTGCTCCTGTGTTTGTGCCCACGTGGAATGTGTTTGGAGATTGTTCACCCAAGGTGATTGCTTGACTGGCCACTGGTGATGGTGTTTGGATTCATGGACCAGTTGGATCCACAGCTGTGCCAGGACTCACAGGTTTTTCTAGTTAGTGATAGTTCTTGTGAGTGTAATACAGTGTTATATAGTTATAGTATAATATAGTATAAGAAGATAATAATAAAGCAATGGATCAGCCTTCTGCAACCATGGAGTCAATGCTAATTATTCTCCAGCTAGGGGCCTGTGGCAACAGATTCCTGCTGTGATTCCTTCTCTGATTCCTTCTTTGGTTCCTGCCCTGGCTCCTGCTCCGATTCCTGCTCTGATTCCTGCTCTGGTTCCTGCTCTGATTCCTGCTCTGGTTCCTCCTCTGGTTCCTGCTCTGATTCCTGCTCTGGTTCCTCCTCTGGTTCCTGCTCTGATTCCTGCTCTGGTTCCTCCTCTGGTTCCTGCTCTGATTCCTGCTCTGGTTCCTCCTCTGGTTCCTGCTCTGATTCCTGCTCTGGTTCCTCCTCTGGTTCCTGCTCTGATTCCTGCTCTGGTTCCTCCTCTGGTTCCTGCTCTGATTCCTGCTCTGGTTCCTCCTCTGGTTCCTGCTCTGATTCCTGCTCTGATTCCTGTTCTGGTTCCTGCTCTGTCTCCTGCTCTGATTCCTCCTCTTGTTCCTCCTCTTGTTTCTGCTCTGGTTCCTGCTCTGGCTCCTGCTCCCTNAAGGAGAGGCTTTACCTTGTAAATACTGCAAGAGAGTTCGGTGTTATCACTGGGAGGGGGAAGAAAAAGAGAAAAAAAAACAAAGAAAAAAAGAAAAAAAAAAGAGAAAAGTGAAAAGCAAATGTTGGGTGCAGAGTGAGAAACCTCCCTGACCCAACCCAGTCCTGTTAATGACATCTAATTAATTGTGGGTAGCAGGCAAGTTCTGGAAAAGTAGAAAGGTGGTTTAGTGTGGATCCAGGATTGAATAAGGCAAAAAGAATCACCCAGGTTTTTTCCCACCAGGTGGAAAACCACAGGTATTTGTGCAGGACTCAGCTCAAAGGATAAAGAAATGCAGAAACAAGTGGCTCCACTGGGAGGATGTGCAGGAATAAGCTCCAAACACGAGAGTTCTCCTTCCTCAGGAGCTAATGCTCAGCTCTACCAACAGCAGGGAATGCCAGAGAGGGATTCCAGGAGGATTTTGAATTGAAAAGCCCTGACACTGGAAAGCAGAGCTGCAAAATCCTGACACTCAATGATCCTGAAGGTGTTTTCCAACCTTAGTGGTTCCATGAGGAAATGGGGCTGATGGCAGGAGGGGGAATTTGGCAGGTGGGGAGGATTCCAGCCCCGTGGGGTGGGGATCTGCAGCCAGGGGAGCCTCAATCCCACCAGGTTCAGCTCAGCACAAGCATCAACTCCCAACACTTCCCAGGTGCCTCGTGGGTGGGAACAGGGGGATTGCAAGGCTGGGATGTGACCCTACACCACCTCAGTGTCCCACTGAGCAGCTCACAGCAGAGCCACATGCCCAGATCCAGCCAGGGAACCTGAAAAGGCCCAGAAAAAGCACAGAAATGGTCTTAAGGGCAGAGAAAAAGCTGAGTGGGAAGGACCATAAGGATCTCATCCTGCTGAAGGGAAAGACTGACAGTGGCTGGGCTGTGTTCATGGGGAGACACAGGCTCAGCCCAGAGAAGCTGTGGCTGCCCCTGGATCCCTGGAAGTGTCCAAGGCCAGGCTGGACAGGGTTTGGAGCAGCCTGGGGTAGTGGAAGGAGTCTCTGTCCATGGCAGGGGGTTGGAATGAGATGGGCTTTAATGTCCATTCCAACCCAAACTGTTCTATGAACTTCTGATCCCTCATTTTCCTTCACCTCCCAGCACTAATTAACACACTCATCTAGCCAGGGTAGTTAATAAGACACAGCGGCAGCACAGTCAGCAGTGAGAAGCAGGAGACAACTCAGACCTGTGCATAATCCTAGGGTGGTTCTGTGTCAACAGGAACAAAAACACAGCAGAAACTGCTGAGTACAGTGGGAAAAAACCCCCACACTGACACCTCAGCTTCTGGGAGACACGAGCTGCCCCTGCCACAGCCTCAGAAGGACTGAAGATGTGAGAGCTCAGCCCTTGTGCCACCCCTCCTGAAAGAAGAGTTTAGCCAAGCCCCAGGGCTGGGAGGTTGAGTGCTGCTGGATGCTCTGCAGGTCAGGGCTCAAAGTGAACCCATCAGCATCCATCAGATGCTTTGCTCTCCCTTTGTGGATTTATTTGCTTCAAACCCAAGATATTTGGGTTTTTTTCAGAGAAATCCATCAGTGTGAGAGTGTCACCAGTTCAGAAGGGCAGGACCTGGCTGCTTTGATCCTTGCTCACGGAGACATTGATGGTGCTTTACCCCCAGGCTGAACACAGCTGTGCTTCACAGAACCACCAAAGCCCCAGAAGTTCCAAAAATTTCCCTTAAAAAAGGGCAGACCCAGAGCAGTGAGCTCCATCCAGCCCTGCAGCAGGGCAGGGCTCATTGTGCTGAGCTGGGGCTCTCTCTCCTCCCAAGCTCTGTTCATTAATTGCAGACCTTGAATACAAAAGATGCCAAATCCTCCATATCTGCAAGCAGGGTCTGGATTCTGCTCCCAGCCAGTCTGGCACCCTCAGTCACTTGAAAACTTTGGCCTTCAGAGGGAATTTCTGCTGTGTTTGCTGGTCCCTGTGATGTCTCCAGGAACCAGAACCACTGGGGAGTCACTGAACCCCTGATTTTTTCTGTAAATGTCACCTTAAGGATGTTTTGGGTATTTTAATCGATTTTGTTCTTTGAGATAAAGAAAAAAATGCTGTGAGTTGCTGCAGGACAAACCACTCCCAACACTTGTGTTTGGAACCTGATGGAGGAGGGATTTTACTTACATTTACTTACACCCAACTGGTATAATTTACTTACACCCAACTGGTGGCAGTTTTCTGGGTTGGGAAAACTTTATCCAGATCCAAAGTTTTTCTATTTAAAGCAATCTGCAGCAGTGGAGCTTTGCATTTTTGAGCAAAAACCTACAAAAATTACCTTCCCTGGGAGCTGGATGGGATAACTTTTAGGATGTGGACAACAAGTTGCTCCTTTGAACACCCTGACACTGAGGCTGCAGATCCTGCCTCTTGACTGGGGGCTTTGAATTATTTATATTTAAATAGGAATCTCCTCTTCCTCTGCCTGAAAATGTTATCCAAGTGAAGAAAGAAGGGGGTTGGATATTTGTGTGTTTCCATGTGCTGGAAATCTCAGGCTTGCAATGAGTCTTTAGGTGGGACTCAACAGACCCGAGCAGCTGAGCTGGATCCTGCACGGACACATCACACCTGGAGTCTCTCCAGTTCAGGTTCTTGCTGCTCCACACCTGTCCAAGTCCTTTCTGCACTCACTGGACACGGGAATGTCCTGAGGAATGAGGAATGTCACAGTGGGAGGGAGGGCACTGTCACCTCTCACTGTCGGGATGGTCCACGGTGAGCACCAACATCTGTCCCACATGTGCTGGGGAGGACAGATTGCCCCTGGTGCTCCAGGGACTGCCTGGAAAACTCACTGCTCCCTGCCCTGGAGGCTCCTGGCTGTCTAGACAGGCTCAGTTACAGGCACTCAAATCCCCAAAAGTCCTGATGGGGCTGGGAGTGACCCTGGCTCTGCTCCCGAGGAGGGGCCGGCTCTCCCTGCCAGCTCAGCTCTCCCTGCCAAGGCACAGGCAGGAGGATTCCACAGCCAGGGCCCAGCCACAGGACTCCAGGGCTGGGGTGGGGTGGGAAATTGTAGAAAATTGTAGAAAATGCAACTAGAAACAAGTGTCAAAGGATGGCCTTGCAAATAAGACTGGATACTTTGGAGAACTAGAACTATGGAAGATGCATTACCCATGAGGGGTAATTTTATTTGATTGGCTTTAAGTCATTTACAGCATGGTGTAAAGCTGATAGGCCAAGAAACATTTATAATATATTGTAATTAGGAAATAGTCAACTTCTGATTGTGATGGTGTGAATTATAACATCTGTATTGTCTCACCCTTCACATGAGACTGAAAATGGAATAAAGGTTTTTAAAACACCTCTCAGTTGCCCCATCTCTGGGTCAGAAAAAGGCATAATCCAACAGGGTGGTGTATCCTGATGGGAAGGGAGGGAAGGGAGAAAACAGATCCTGCCAAAGGTACAACACTCCTGGGAGCACCCAGAGGGTGAAGGAAGAACAAACACCTGAAGGGAGACACTGGGTTCTGCAGAGAACATTCCCACTGAAAAAAAGGGACACATTTATTATCTGCTTGCAGGGAGGGAATAAAACCATTGAGTGAAAAGCCAGATTTTGTTTTTAGAAAAACTTCAAATAGGCAGTGCCAGGTAGTTTTGTAGTTCCTATTCTCTGGATAGGAAAGGGGAAATGAAAACCAGCCAACCCAAGGGCTGAGCAGGGAAAAGCCAGAAGTCAAACCTGCCCTCCTGTGAGCTCGTGCCTTCCCCTGGGAAAGGTGAATTTTTTTGGCTTTAGGTGCCTGTGCAGCTCCCATGACATGGGATGGCTGTGGCAGCACCCCTTGGTGCCTTTCTGCCACTGAGAGCTGGAAAGGGACTTTGGATGAGGGATGGAGGGACAGGACAAGGGGAACTGAATGCAAACAGACAGAGGGCAGGGATGGATGGGATATTGGGAAGGAATTCTTCCCTGGGAGGGTGGGCAGGCCCTGGCACAGGGTGCCCAGAGCAGCTGTGGCTGCCCCTGGATCCCTGGAAGTGTCCAAGGCCAGGCTGGACGGGGCTTGGAGCAGCCTGGGATAGTGGAAGGGGTCCCTGCCATGGCAGGGGGGGGAATGAGATGATCCTTGAGGTCCCTTCCAACCCAAACCATTCCATGATTCCTCCAGGCCCACTCACAGGTAAGGTTTGCTAAACCACATCTAAAGCCAAAAGAGACTCCCTGTGTGCAGACAGAGCTTGGACAAAGCTCAGCTTAAGCCTCATCTGGACCCTCTCACAAGGGAAATTGCTCTGGCCCATTCTCCCTTCCTCCAGCCCTTCCCTGGCTCCTCACTTCCATTTAATCAGGGAGAAATAAAGAGGGGAGGGGATGCTCCACAGACCCCAGATGTGCCAGATGTTGCTCCCTGCTCTCCCTGCCCAGCTGAGCTGGATTTGTGGCCTTGGCTCAACAGGCACCTCGGCCTAAATCCTGTCCCCCTTGGGGCTGAGGCTGTGCCCCCTGTCCCTGCTAACACAGCTGGCACACAGCTGGCTGTGCAGAGCCACAGCTGGGTGCAGCAGCCTGGCAGGGACACAGACACCAGCCCTGAGGAAACCCAGAAACCCACACAGCACATCCCATTTCTGGTCCCTGGCTCCCTTTCTGTTCCCCTGCTGTCCTTGCAGAGGACAATTCCTACCAGAATTAGCAGATTTTGGCTCAGTTCAAAGGCCAGGCTCCTTTAAAAATACAGATTTCAGGCCAATGCTCCCCAAAGAGTATTTCTTTGCATATATAATGATTTAATTATTTACAAGCACATCTAGGATTTTAAGCCTTGATGTAACTGGGGTTCTACTAATTCCTTTCTGCTGTGAAATCTTTTCTCATCTCAAGCCTGTCTTCAGACAGGAGTTTTCAGTGAGTGGAAAAGAAAAGAACTATCAGGCTCAAGACTCCTCTGTCAAACTTCTGTCTGCCTTAGTTTTACATGAAAGAGATTTCTTAAGTTCCTCCTAAAAATATGCATCCATGCAGCCATGCTTTGAAAGGCAAAGAAAAGCAGGAGCCAGCCTGGAAACCTCTCACAAAGATGATTTCCCAGCAGCAGTGAGTAAGTAGTGAAATTTTACAGCCAGGTAACACAGATAAGAATCGATGCTCCCTTCAGAGGGGAGTGAAAAAAGAGACCACAACATCTTTAATCAGAGAGCTGGAGGGATGAGGAGAAAAGCAGTAAGGGAATGGGATCATTAGGATGATGTGTGGTCCTGTTGTCTTGCATAAATTGAATGGAGAATAGGCTGAAAGCTGAAGGTTTCAATTAAAAAACAAACCTGTGACAGAATTGATATAAAATCCACACAATCTGCATAACAAACTCACAGAGGGTCAGTCCTGAGGGGTGTTGAGGTGCTGCTTTAGGATATGAGCTGGGACACTTCTGCTGCTCTGCAGCCAGGCTGGGACAGCTGGGGGTGCTCACCTGGAGAAGGCTCCAGGGAGAGCTCAGAGGTCCTTGCAGGGCCTGAAGGGGCTCCAGGAGAGCTGGAGAGGGACTGGGGACAAGGGATGGAGGGACAGGACACAGGGAATGGCTTCCCACTGCCAGAGGGCAGGGATGGATGGGATACTGGGAAGGAATTCTTCCCTCTGAGGGTGCTGAGGCCCTGGCACAGGGTGCCCAGAGCAGCTGTGGCTGCCCCTGGATCCCTGGAAGTGCCCAAGGCCAGGACAGGGCTTGGAGCAGCCTCGGACAGTGGAAGGTGTCCCTGCCATGGCAGGGGGTGGAGTGAGATGAGTGATTCCCTAAGCCCTCTCCCCAGGCTGGGGCTACAGCAGCAGCAGCTCAGCTTTGAACTCTCCTTGTTCCTCCCTCTCAGCCTTTGCTCCTGCCTTGAGGCTCTTCCCCTCCTCTGAGGAGCAGCAGAAACTTCCCCTCACCCAGGTTCCCAGCAGAACTGCTCCAAGGCTGCCTTGGAATCCTGGGATGGTTTGGGTTGGAAAGGACCTCAAAGGTCATCTCACTCCAACCCCCAACCCACAACCTTCAACTGTTTCAAACCAGCAGAGCCTGCCTCTGCTCCCCTGTGCACTGCCTCTCTCCAAGCACAGAATTCCTGCCCAGGAACCCACCAGGACCACATCCCTGCCATCAGGAGAGCATTTAGAGTGTCCTGGAGTGAGGCTGGACAGAGCAATCCCACGGGAACAAGGGTTCACTGCTCTGCTGGGAGGTGGGCACAGTTACACCCAGACATCCCAAAGCTCCCCTGGAAAGGATTTAGCACTCTTGACTTCCATGGAAGCACAAGAGCCAGCTGGCAGGTGACCACAGCTAGAAATCACTGCAGATATCCTTATTTCCCTTCCCTGTGCTCATGCCAACACTTTTTTTTCCAAGTCCCAAAAAAAAAAGCTGACAATTCATTTTAGCTCCTTTTAAAAAATGAAGCTCCTGTACTCACGGGGGCCACCTGCAAAAAAGGGATACAGAATACACAGCTGGAAAACAAACCACTGAATTCCCATTATGGAAATTAATTTTAAGAGTCACAAAGCATATTATTCCTGGAAATTGCTTTTATTTAGCAATTACCTTAACACTGCAAGAAGGCAGCTGGCACTGAAAACAAACAGTTCAATTTAAAAATCAGGGAAGGGAATTAACTGAAATTCCAGGGCACTCACACCTGAATACGCTCCACTACCTCCAATATTTAAGAATCCTCAATCAAAGGCTTTGGATTTTGTTTGCTGAGTAGAAAGGGGATAAAAGAGTAAAAGAAACCATTTATTTTTGAAGTTGTTTATATGGTTTTCTGCAAATCAAAGTCAAGCTCTGACAACCAACCAGCAGGGAAAATAAACTGAAGGAGTCAGTGACAATACTGAGATAATATTTTAATTTGTTTTATAATTTTTTTTTTCCTGTAAAATGGCTTGTACTTCCACAGGTACAACAGCAAAAGAAATTATTCCAGTCCATTTCACACAGCGTATAAAAAAACCAATTTTACAAATATACCCAGAAGTTGAACAGCTGCTCACACTGTTTTTAAGGTAAACATCACCCCTCCATCACACAGGGCTCGCTGTGGGAGAGGCTTTTCCTACGGCTGTGCTGCCTTCCAAGGGCTCTCCATCGTGGATCTCATCCGAGGGCAGAGCCATTCCCATCCCCAATCCCCAGGACAGCAGCAGGAGGGACTTCAGGTGACTTGGAGACTGGCTTGCCCACCAGGAAAACATAAATATGCCCCCAATGAGGGAATCTGGACAGACATTGTTTTTTTTCTGGTGTTTGGGTGTCCAAGCAGCTCCTATTTTTGTTCTGCTGCCAATAAATGAAAACTGAGCAGCACAGACAGTAAAGCTCTGTCTTTACTGCCAGCCCAGGGTCACTCCACTGCTCCTCCAAGATCCAGTGCCCACTGCACTCAGTGGGACACAGTCTGCAGAGCCACTGTGACTCCATCCTAGAAACTACCCCCTCTGCACCCCCCACCCCCCAAAACCAGCCTTACCTTCTACGTTTGTCCTTTTACCTCACAACACCGAGTGTGCAGACTTGTGACCAGCGCTTAGAAAACCCAAAATAATGAGAAAAATCTGTCAAAAGACACTGCAACCCTGGGTTGTGTTTCCCTTGTTTTCCTTCCAAGCTGAATTTATTTGTGTACCTGCAACTGCGTGGATAAATAAAAAATGAGGAGCCAAGGACTCACAGGAGGGTGAAAAACTGAGGAAATGAGGAGGAAGAGTCAGGTCAGTTTTCCTACCAGGCTAAAAATGGATTTAAATGCCTGTCAGTCCTCACCACAGCCACGTCCCTACCAATGCTTCTCCAAGCACAGGAAAGTGTCAAGACTCTGGGATGGAGGAACAGAAACATGATGCTCTTGGAGAAGTTTCCTTCCACTTCCAGAAGAATGAAAAAATGGTGAGGAAGTCACTATCTACTGCAAGAGCACTAAAGGGAGAATGACCACAGCCCTAAAATATAATTAAGCACTAAAACATAACTAAGTTCTGCTCACAGTTCCATTGCAGTTTCTCACTATGACACACTCAGCATCTCTGGCGCCTCGCTCAGGCTCTGAAGCCAAACCCTCAAATTCCAGGAACTGCCACTCAAACACCAAGGAGTGGCTCACTGGCAAGGTCACTTCTGGGCTTTCAGAGCATCCCAGAACTTCCTAACAAACTGAGGAGAATCCTTTGCAGGGAATGGATGAGGTCTGAAAGCAGCAATAGCTCCAGTCACACTTCCAAGCAGTTCCTTTGCTTCAAGGTGGATCTGTCCCTACTGGAACCAATTCAACCATGGCTTTCTTCTCTTCTGATCCCCATTCCCACCCTCACAATGGGAAAAAAGATTCTTCTTTAATTACTCAGCCTGTACAGTACTCTGACTGTAGCTTGATGCACAAAATGACCACATCTGAAAAAAATTGAGTAAAACACAGTCTTGTGTGAACTGTCCTTAAGAACAGTGTTCACCACTCATTTTATTTAGACTTCAGCGCTCTCCCAAAAAGCTGCCAGGAAAAAGGGAAGTGTTCCAGCTTCAGCGTGCATGGATTTGACAGATATCATCTTTTAAAAAAAATCAGACTAGAAAAATACTTTTAGTTCTAAGTTACGCAGTCAAAGCTGCTTTTGAGGCATTCAGATAGAATCAACAGTAACAGGTGATAAAAAAATCCTTATGAAATACACTGCCAGCATTGGAAATGGGATGCAGGGAACATGGTGACACTGAAATAATGAATAAACCTGAGGGTGGTTCTCAAGTTTACTGACTCTGATTTTATTTATCCACAAACTCCTTTTTCCTATCAAGGTACCAGAGCAGAGGAGGTGTTAATGGAGCTGGGGAAGGCGAGAACTAAGAGCTGAATGCTCCATCATTTCACCAGAGCAGAACACCAGAGCAGGGTTTGAAGAAAATCATGTTTACAAACTCTTCTGCCTCCCCAGCAAATCCAACTGTGCGGGACTGACCCTGGATTTGAACAGCAAAGTGCCTGAATTCCACACAAACCTTGGGAATTGCTTCCCAGAAAAGAATCCTGCCCCTCTGCTCAGCCCTGCTGAGGCACACCCAGAGGGCTGTGCCCAGTTCTGGGCTCCTCAGGATGGGAGGGACACGGAGATGCTGGAGCAGGAACAGCAGAGGGCAAATCCTCCCATGAGGATGAAGGGAGTGGAGCCTCTCCCAGGAGGAAAGGCTGAAGGAGCTGGGCATGTTCAGCCCTGAGAAGAGACAACAGAGGGGACCCCATCAATGTGTATAAATATCTAAAGGGGGTGCCAAGAGGAGGGACCAGAGGAATGAGCAGGAACTGCTGCCTACAAGTTCCACCTGAACATGAGGAAGAACTTCCCTGTGCAGTGACTGAGCCCTGAACAGACACCAGAGAGGGCGTGGAGTCTCCCTCACTGGACATATTCCAGAGCCATCTGGACACAATCCTGTGCCATGCGCTCCAGGATGGCCCTTCTTGAGTAGGAAGGTCGTACCAGATGAGCCCCCATGGTTGCTTCCAGCCTTGCCTGTTCTGGGATTCTGAGAGTTTTCCTTCCTGCAGTATTCCTTGTGTTATACAGAACTGCCAACAGCAAAAGAAAAAAAAAAAAACTTATTCAAACAGTTTCAAACAGACACTTCCCTTGGATACAAACCATCATCCAGTGTTCTGCTTCACACAAGCCAAACACAGCAAGCCTGATGGTGTGCTGTGTCTCCAGTGAGGATCCTTCCAACACGTACATTCACTTTCCACAGAGAACAGAAGGGATATGAAGCCCTGAAGCAGCAATTAAACTGCACGGTGAAGGGAAGGAGTAAAGCAGCCGGGGGAGGGAGGTGGTGCCTGGGTGTTTCCAGCCCGTGGGGGCTCAGAGGAGACAACTCCACGTGCAGACCCTGCTCAGCTCAGCCTCAGGGCGCACGGAGGGAGCTGCAGGGGCTGGAGCCGGGCAGGAGCAGCTCCCGAGGCGTGTCCGGAGCAGGTGTGAGTCCAGCAGGGAGGGAGCAGTGAGGCTGCCTCTCCCAGATGAGGTATCTGCTAACCAGGAATGACTGTGGGACCTGAGGAACCTGCAGGGGCTTAGGGGGGAGAAGAGGCACCTCCGTGTCCGGATTTTTTCCCCACCTGGCTGGGCTGCTGCTCTCCGTGGAGATGAGCCACAAGGCTGGGAGTAAGGACTTGGAACATGGAATCACAAGAGGATCTCTTTGAAAAGGCACTAGGAAGAAGCATATAGTTGTAGGTTAACAAGGTTTATCCTGTTTCCAATCACTGAGTAGGACAAAAACTGTACAGTTTGGGGTTTTTGGAAAAAAAAATGCTGCAGAGTTGTATTTTTTTTTAACAGCAAAAGCATGAAAAGAAAAGCTATTTTCAAATTATTAAAATGCTGAACATGTATACAGCAAAATCATACTAAAAACAGCAGCAGACAAAATCCATCCCATCACCATTGGCAAGGGACATGTAAAATGTTTATAAGGTTAACTATAAAACAATTTTACAACCAAAATATGAACAGGCCAATTCAAGTATATATATACAGAATATATTAAAATCATATAAATTATATATTTATACAAAGGGCACAAATATAGCAAAAAGCTATAGTTGATTAAACAGAACTGAGCTTGAATGACCAATTTCATCCAGAGATGTTATAGATTTCTCCCAAATTTTTTTTTAAAACCTGGATAGATTGATACCTCAGATACCAAGAGTACAGAAAGCATAAAGAAAAAAAAACCCCACAATTTCAAAGAGTTATCACTCTGCATGAAATGAGCCTAACAGTGGGCAGGGTACACCTCATATGAAATTCTGATTTAATTATTTCCATAGTAAACATTTATCAGCTCTCTTAAAAAGTCACGAATTTCAAGTGATCCACTTCAGATGTACCACCCTGGTGCATATATTTGATTACATTTGAATGTTGTTTGATTTGCAAACATTTGGGGGGAAAAAAGAGATACAAACACAACACAATCTGCAAAAGAAAAGGTGACAGATGGCAGCAAGTTGAAAAGTGAACAAAAATGCTCAGCTGAACTGGAAATGATGCTCTCCCTTCTAGTGAAAATGCTTTAAAGTGAGCTTAAAAAATAACTTATTTTAAATTTTTTTTTTTTTTTTAATTTCAAAATGTAACAGCAATGCACTGAAGCTCTTGAGAATCTAAACAGTCCCAGCCATGGGCTTAGATTTAAAGACAGACTAAGTGCTTTCCTGAATTCAGGTTTATGTAAATAAATTCTGTACCAGCTGTACCTAAACCTCGTGTGGGGCTGTGGCACCACCCCTTCATCGCTGCAGTAAAGCCTGGACACGCCTCTGGCTCCATCAGGGTGCCCAGAGAAGCTGTGGCTGCCCCTGGATCCCTGGAAGTGTCCAAGGCCAGGCTGGAGCAACCTGGGATAGGGGAAGGGAGTGGAACTGATGAGCTTTGAGGTCCCTTCCAACCCAAACCATTTTGGGAATCTGTGGCCTCCACTCACCCAAAGGCCTGGGTAAGGAGCACTGAGGGCAAACAAAGCAGAAAGAAAAAGGCCAGGCTACACATACACAGAACATCAGCTTAAACCCCAGAGCTAAGTATGGAAAAGAGTAAAGTGGTTTCACCAGATGCAGGTTAAATGGAAAAA
>VXBC01012175.1:138175-156369 GCA_013399945.1 Ploceus nigricollis | reverse complement strand
TGGTTTCCCAAAAAGGAGGTTAAAAGGAAAAAAAAAAAAAAAAAAAAAAAAACACCAGAAAAAAAAATCAGCCATCTCCCATACCTAATAGCCAGTGGATATCTACTACACTGAAAGGAAATCAATGCAAACAGGATTTCCTCAGTTTCAAGTAATCTTTGATGCCTTTTTGGCCAGCTGTGTTATACCATAATAGATATTTTAATAGCTTTTATCCTCTACACTTTAGGCAGCTAATTTTTCTCTTCCATATCCAATTATCTCTAGTGAACATTCACCTATGGTTGTCCACACATTCTGTATTTGCTCCTTGAGAAACTATTCAAGTTAAATTATATTGCAAATTAAAGACAGTTACATTCTGTATGTTCCTTCTAGATTTGAAAAATAGGTTTTAAAGGCTTGTCAAAGTTTAGAAGAAAAAACCTTTCCATTAAAAAATCTTAGCTTAAAAAAATCATTTAAGACACCTTTTTCTGATCCAGGGTACTAATAAAAAGATTACAAATATACTACAATTTGACCAAGAAGACTGCATGAATATGCTGCTTTCGAGCATGCAACACCACTGATATCTGTCAAGTTCCAGGTATCAATGTATCCCAATTCCACCACAGTCCCTCCATCTCCCCATCGCTTCCCCCGTCCCTACCCTACCGCCCCTATTAACAACATTATAAAAAAAGGTAAAATCTAGAGTTAGTGGCAAAAATCTTCACAGTAAACCGTTAAAGAAAACTTTTATTGTGGTCATTGCCATGTGATTTCTCAGTCGATGGGGCCCTGAAAGATGAGCTTGACGCAGTTCTCCCCGGAGAGCTGCGTGGCGCAGAACGGGCAGGCGGCGTGGAACGCATGAGTCCCGTGAGGCAGCGGGATCTGGGACCAGTATTTGGCAGATTTCTCGGAGCACACGTGTCCACAGGGGGTGAAAGCGTGGGTGGGGGGCCCGGCGTCCACGTAGAAGCCGGCCTCGCAGCCCAGCCACAGAGGCACGTAGGGGCCCACGGTTCTGCACATGGGGCACTCGCGCTCGTTGGCTTCCGTGTCGCTGCGGTGGCCCCAGTTGTGGTAGCCGTGCACGTGGCCGCAGCTGAGGTAGGCCCAAGGCTGCTTCTCCTCCACGTCCTTCTTCTTCACCACGTCCTTGCGGTTGATGCTGGGGAAGGCCAAGGTGTTGAAGCCCACGGGGCACTGGGGCCGGGCGGCGTTGATCTCCTGCCGCAGCGCCTCGATGTGTTTCTGCGTCGGCGTGTGCAAGAGTCCGTCCGCCGTTCTCCACAGGAGGGTGGCCCCGCACAGGTCGATCAGGGAACCGTCCTGCAGGATGTTGGTCTCGTTTTCTACCTGGTGGCAGGACACAAGGGGAGGCTGTTTAGCCTGGGAGCTTTTACAGACACCACATCGCCTTTCTCAGCATTAACCTGCTTAATTTTGTCTTACTGTTGTCCTGAATCCACCTCACCTCCTAACCTATATCTAGGATTATAACAAGCACTGCTCTCTTATTCTGTGCTTGTACAGGGGATTTGCATTTGCAGTTGCAATATAAATTATTATACAGTCTTTAGGCCCCTGAGCACGCATTTTTTTCCTCCAATATTGATTCTCTGTGCCTTTGTCATATTTCAGTAAGTCCTGATAGACTGAAGGAAAGACGTGCCATTCCCTGAGGGCTGCATTAGCAGATTCTCTCCTGGAATTCTTGCCCACATAACACTGACAGAAGCTGCTCACACAGTAAAAAAAAAAGTCCTTTTTGGACTAAAAACTGCTACCCGGGACAGGCCAGCTGTCCTGCCTCTCAGATACCATTTGTTCTGGCGTTGTGGCAAGGGTCAAGCACTTTGCAGAAGCATGAGCTCCCAGAGTGTGCCTCAGGAGCACAGGTACCTGCATGGCTTAGCACTGCAGCAGACAGAATTACCAGCTGAATTTCTCAGGTGACAAATTTGAAGTCACACAGGCTCAGCTTATGAACAATTACCCACCCCACTCATTAGCCCTCTTATTTAATGAGGTATTCCAAGCAAACACAGCCCCAGTGTGCACTGCCTAAAGGCTTCTCCCCGATTAAAAGCAGGTACTTACAACATTTTCAAGGGATTATGCTAAACACACATTGTACTTGACTGAAATATTCTTTATTTTAATGTCACAAACATATAAGCAATCCCTGCTTTTGCTATCAGTTCATTAATGATGAATATATATTAAAAAGACTCTATAAAATTAAAGAGAAAAACAGACCTGCTATGCCCAGAAAGTATGCAGAAAATACCACTAATGCAGAACAAACAGCCAAATACAAACAAATACATTAAGTAGGTCACATGAAATCATCACATCTGCCTAAGAATACGATGAATGACAACCAATTTAACATTTACATTTTAATCCAGTTTAAATTCACAGATTAACTGTGGATCATCCTTGCACAGAACACCTCAGTGGTACAATACAGACTACAGATAAGAGGTCACCAGTGCCAAGTAATTCCAGCAGAAAAATATAATGGTTCAAGTAGAGATGAGAGAAACCTTGATCTGATGCTCTTTTCAGATAATTCCTTGACAAACAGCAAAACAAAAAGCTCCCTCATATGCAATGTGTTCAATTCATTATACAGCCTGCATTTGGTTTTATGAACCCAATCAACGAATACTGATCACATCAATACCAGAGTGCCATGCAATTTTATTTAAATGAGAATTCAACTCGTTTTGGATGCAGGGAGTGGGATTCATTTGTTTTGCTGTGCCTCTCTTTAGCAGCACTAAAAGGTGTTTTGCTAACCACGTACAAAGGCTGCAATTGCCACATCATCTGTCCAGGTCCCCAGGCAACATCTGCCTGCCACCGTCAGTGTGACAAAGCAATTTATGTGCTGAAGGGTGTCTGCTGAAAGCAGAGCAGCCCAACTCCATTCCCCTAACTCTTTCTGCAGCCAGTTTTCTGCAAAGCCAATGGCAGAGTTGCAAAGTCAGTTCATTGAACTTCTCTCCTGGTTTTATATGTCACAGGTCCCTGGCAGATGAAATCTCTCACTTCTGGCAAAGGCAAAGCTCATCCTGCCTCACAGGAGAAAACAGGAATATACTTCCAGGGCTCCTCTTATCTTCCCAGTGGCAGGTAAATCAAACAGAAGCTGCCTTAACCAAACTGCTTTTGCACAAAAGTGGACTCTTCTGGCAGTACTGCAAAAGACAGCTCCCCATGCAGCAACTTCCAGACATCCCCATGTCCCAGGAGAACATTCCAGAGATAGAGATTCCAGAGCAGAGTTTATTTAGCTTTTACACTCTGTGCTATTTCAGTTGGAAAAGTGGCATTAGCAGAAAGTTCTGAGTGTTCTCCATACACTCAGGAACAGAACAGCAGTGCAAAACCTGCTGTAACACACAGATTTACACACTCACAGTGCCACTGCTCAGGGACAGCCACCCTGTACCTGCCTCCATTCAAAGCCAGGAAAACAAGTACCCTGTCACCGTGGAGTCAGAAGTGACATGGATAAAGAGTGACACACTCCATGCATTTTCAGAAGGCTAATAATAATTTTATTAGGAACCCATTCCTTTTTATATTCTACAGGTGGACCTGATTGGTCCTTTAATCAAAACACCATCACCACTGGCTAATTAAGAAGACACCGATTTGTAAACAACCTTATGGGAAAACAGCTTGTTCCAAAACACCACCTGTGGATTGTTTCCATTTGATTATCATCCTTTGTCTCCAGCTCCCTGAAACTTCCCAGACTGATTCATGGGAAAGCTGATCTAGCTTTCTCTCTCTCTGACCAGACTGTCACATCCACAGTACCCCTTGATTAATTTCAGTCACTTCCTGTTGGAGTTCTGGATGTTGAAAATTTTTAGACTTTCTGTAGAAACAGACTCTGACTTCCTGGAGAACACTACATTTCTCTAGGAAATTTCTACATTTGACCTGAAGCTGTGGAACAGGCTTCCAAAATTGATTGATAACACTAAGATTACAGGTGTGTAGTTGGTTAGAAGTGTGTAATATCGCAGGGTGGAAAACTTAAAGAGTTTGGGGTTTTAGAATATAGTAATAAATATGAAGCAAGACAGAAGTTTTAGGGTGGAAGCAGGTTGTTCTTCTTTATCTTCTTCCTCTTTCTTCTTCATGGGTTTGGGTGGTTTTTTGTAATTGGACAGAAAAGTCCGCAGTGCACACTTTGAGAGATTAGTTATTGGGTTAAAAGTGAAAATAATGTAGGTGTCATTTCTTAATTAGATAGTTTAGCTTTAAAAGACCTTGTAATAAGAGATAGTTAACCATTTTTGTGCCTTGTTAATGAAAAACTACAGAACTCACTGCTGTAAGACTGTAACATTGATAAAAAATAAGAAACACCGGAGTCTGAACGCGAACTATCATCTCAAGTACCTTCAATCCCAACCTGAACAAAAATTTAAAAAAAAAAAAAGCCAAAAACCACCAAGTTCCCACTTACCAGTTTGCCCCTGTGCTGAGCAGACCGGGTCTCCCGGAGCGTGTACACGTCCCCACAGACGGAGATCTCCCGCCACACCCCGGGCTTGGACTCCTCCGTGAAGCCTCCCTTGGGGTGCATCACCAGCACCCCGTTGGTTGTCAATCCATCCATGTGACCATCAGGGTTTTTCCACTTGGCTGCTTTTTCCTAGGTGTGACAGTCACAGTGACTATCAGAAATACATCAAACCAACCTAAAGAAAATCCTCTAACAGTTCCTAAAGTACAGCTTCATTGTTAAAGACAATTATGACCACGATCTCTGCTGGTGATAACTCAGGCACATAAAACTGCAGCTTCTACTTAACACTGCAGCTGCTGCACTGGAGTAATAAAAGTCTAATGACAGTACAAGTTATCAACCAGTACAAGGAGATTTGGGGGCTTGAAAGTAACAGAATATAAACCAGAGCTTGCTCGTAACATCATTATTAGCAGTACTTACACCAAGAAATATATTTTTAGACGAGTCAAAGCCAGCTGCAAAGATCCTTGCTGTGTATGGTGGGTTCCTGTCACAAACAATCCTGCAGGCAAATCGGGAGATGGTGCTCTGGGTAATCTGGGTTTCGTCATTATTTTGATTTCCTGAAATAGTGTCTGTTACTACAAAGTCTATGGGGCTTTCTGTAGACCTCCCAACCTGCAAAAAAAAAATTAAGATAATGGTATAAATAGAAATACCCACCAAAATATGAAGCATTGAGGACACAGTTTTGCCAGGTTAATACTTTACTGATGACATCAGTAAACTTCTGTCTACTGAATTTTTGGATGACAAGATCCAACCAGAGACTAACCTGTATTTTCACATTTGTCCCAGGAAGAAATACAACACAGACATGGAATGACAAATTTTACCACAAGTGATGTTCATGCTTGCTTGAAAAAGATCAACACAGCTGATCTGTTTGATAAGAGTCTTGTCACCAAAAAAAGTATTATCACCCTGCCATGTCCTCATCCAACCACAGCAAATTACTTACCACTACATTCTGTTAGTTAAGAAAGCAATAACTTGGATTGACAAGTTTTATTCACATTTTCCAGTTCCAAATACATTTGCCATGAAAATAAAGGACTTTTTTTAGACCCAGAATTTGATTATTTTGATATGTCATAAAAAAGAGCTACCCACCTTCATGTTTTCAGGATTTTTAGTCCCAGAAAGAAGAGTTGTCAGGCAAAACCCACTCTATGATGAAATTTATTCCTAATCATGCACATGCATGACTAACAGAATTAAAAAACTTTCTTGAGTTGAGCAGAAATGAAACACACTCAGTAGTGTGTAGACAGGAAGACTCAGTAGACTCAGTAGTAGATAGGAAGATTTTTCTGTCTCATCACCTAAAAAATTTAATTCTAAATCTAGAAACATCAGGGACAGAAAACTTCATGACTACATGGATGGAAGGATCTGACTGCCAGACAGAAAGTGAGGCTTTTTCAAGATTTCTACAGGCAAATTAGTGTTACACCAACTTTGAGCTTAAGTGGGAAAGTGGAGCTGAGGAACAAGAAGTGGAACAGAATATTAATTTTACAGACACCTTGTGATCAATCAGAATTAGGAATACTCTTCACATGAAACTACCTTCAGTATCAGGTATCTACATTGCTATTAAATAACCTCCTCACTAAACATGATCTCATTGTCCCCCAAGAAGTTCCATTCTGCTCAGATCTTGCTCTTTAAAGCCAGCTATGGGGAGCCAGGTATGGTTCCATCATTAACAAACATCTGTGCAAACTAAACCTGCTTTAAAGAAACATTGTTCAAGAGTCAAGGAAATTCGTATTATCCACACCTAAGCCTTGTCACAACTGGATTGATAGAAACAGTGCAGGGATCTCTCCTGTACTTCTCTCTGCTTCAAGCTCTGTTTGCAGGGTTGCAGTCTAACACATGTCAGAATTCTTGTCTCCAGTGACACATCCAGTTACTGTCTCCACATCACAGGGCTCAGCACAAGCAGAAAATGGGATCAGCTCCCTGCACAGGAAATACTCAACAAGGCCTAATCAAAAGTCCACATTTCAATTTCTCACACAAAGTGTCTACTAGAATACCCAGGAGAGAGAGTTTAGAAACTATTTAATATGGGATATTCCTGATTTATAGAACTTGACAACTTGAAGCTAAATCTTACAAAGCAATATTCTTCTTCCTTTTACAGTATTATTTCTACCAGGCTTCTATTTCCCATCCAAAGCAATTCCTGCTAAAAGTCAGCACTGAGCAGCAGCAGGAACCTCATGAATAACTTTTGACTATTCTCCATCTGTACGTGGAGTCTCTTAAAGGATAATCAATAACAAATATGAAATTAATTTGTTCCTAACAAGTTTCTGCCTCTTGCAGTCTCTGAAATAGATCATTCTCTCAAAGCTTTTAGATGCAATTAAAGAAAAATCTGCCTCATTTTTCCTTAAAGGATGACAAAGCACACAAGTGTGTGCTCCCAGCCTTACATCACACTAATCATTCACCATGAAATTCAGATTTCTTTAGATATAACCATTAAGATCTACAAACAATTCACTTACATGTGCATTTTTTAAATCTCTTGAATGATATGTAGCACTTTATATAAACACTTCAGTACTTATTTTTGTCACAAGTATGTCTATGCAAAATCAAATATTTTAAATATTTTGTTTTCTTCTCTTTTCCAGTTGAGAAAGCTTTCTAGAAGATCAGTCTCATGTATTGTGCTACGTTTTAGCATTTGAATTTATTTGAAAAAGTGGCCTTCAAAGTCTGGCAATTTTCTCAAGCTCTGTATTAAATCATGAATTTGGGTTTGAGATCACCTGAAAAGCAGGTGCCTAAGGAATAAATGAAAAACTTGATGCTATCAACACCCACCCTCCAGAACTTTTACCTCATCTGCCAGACTACAGTCACTACAGACTGAGGCCATTATTCAGAGCTGCTATTTTACACATTTCATTACTCATTTTACTCCCTTCTCCTGCACAGCACAGAAGGCTTTCTTCTTTCTAGCAACTTCAGGCTGTATTTTGGGACCCTTCTTGTTAACTGTGTCATCTGATTTCCCCGAGTTACTTCCAACAAGAAGCCATAAATGTGCCAGGTGCTGCAGAGGCAGCAGGAGTTGTGTCCTCTGCAGGTGATTGTTAAAGCTGGGTGAGAGTCAGGCAGTGCCTGGCTTTGCTGCTGTCAGTAAAACACTGCTCCTGACAAGGCAAACTCTGCCAGCACAGAATTTAACAGCTGCAGGTTCTTGGGCTTCAACAGAATTTCACTCTGGTGAGAGTGAGAATTGGATTCTGCATCTTCTGAAGGGTCATTTTTCAGAAAAAAATCAATGCTTTGTATTGAATGTACCTGCTTCTTGTATAAACTTGTGGTTATTTAGGGTAGGAGCTGCACATTTTGGGTTTTGTAGTGGCATGAGCAGATATAATCAACCTATTTTCACCCAACAACCATGAAGGAACAGGTTCAACTTCACCTAATGCATCATCAACAGAATGGTTAACTCTGAAGAAAATCTTCATTTATAGCAGCACATGGATGCTGGAGCATATAGAGTCTGGGAGATGCCAGAGGAACACACTGGTACATTCTTTTGTAATTAAATGAAGAAACCTGACCTGGATGTCACTATGACAAAGGTGCATAGCAGCATTTGCACACAGATTTCCTAATACAGTTACATTAAAAAAACCCAAAAACCAAAACTACAAACAACACAGCAGAACAACAGCTCAAGAAGAACAGTAGGAATAAAGAACAAAAAGCCAAGTGATTTGCCCAGGATAACACATGTTAACTGCAGTCAAAGTGGGGCCTGTAGGCTCAGGATAATCCTGTGGTCCAGGAATTACCCTTCCCTTTTCAACTTCCACATCCTACACAAGCCAAGAACATACATTTTAAAAGAAAACATCAAACTCCAAGGATTGTCTGTCCAAGTGATGCCTGGCCAACAATGAAACTCTACTCTGTGGATCAAGAGACATGAATTTTGTCATCATGCACTAAACATCCTCAAGTAACTTTTCTCCAACAGATTGATGATAACAGTTAAAATCTAATGGCTCATATAAATAATGGAAACCTCTTCAGCTGCTCTGGCACTGCTTCAGTGGGGAATTATTGCCACAGTCCAGCAGACCACTCCTGTGTCAGCCCCTGCAGGCCGATGCACGGAATGCAATCCTCAGGACTAAGAGCCAGAGAGCAGAAACCTGAACCAGGACACAGCACTCAAGGTCACACTGAGATCAAGTCACAGCAGGACCCCCCACACATCCCAAGACTGACACGGTGTCTTATTTCCCCCAAAAAAGCTGTACCCACCACTAGGACATTATGCAATAAATGTCTATACAGTATACCCAGAAAAAGCAGCTGTTCTGCAACTCTTTATTCATTTTTTACTATACTCAAAAAGAGGAAAAATTCAGCTTTCAGAAATGGCTTTTCAAAATTTATATACAGGAAAAAATTGTGCTGTAGCTACTCAAGAGCTGAGCAAGAATCACACAGTAACCCCAATGGATGGGTTACATTTTTCTTTCACTAGTCAACACAGAAAAACCTATTTCAATTCACCCTGGCTGTTCAATCCTTCATTCTGCAGCAAATGAATAAGACTGGGTTTTAATCAATTCCTATTTGGACCTAATAGTTTCAGTCACACTGAAAAATTTAATATAGAGCAAAACACAGAAGTCAAGAGAAGCAACAACACCTCCAAAGAGTTATTTCCTCTCTGTCAACAGCACTCAACTGCTGACCCTTTTAAATAAGAAAGGCTGAATGAGGAGGGATACCAATTCCTAGTGAGATGCTCTAATTAGAGGTCAAAGATAACACAGACCTGACCAGTCTAGAATGAAAAAGGTTGTTTGGCATGTTTGGGTTCCCCAGTTTTGAAGTCTAAGTACACACAGAATTTCTGCTCTCTCTTATTATACATAAAAATAACCATGGCACAAGAAAATCACTTAGGTTACCAGATTCTTAAATGATGGAGAAAAACACAAATGCAGACAGGGGACACTGAGCACGTGTTGGACAATAGATGGGAGCTTAGAGAAACTCAGCCCACACCACCTGTGTGTGCTGAGAGATCTGCACACCCCTCAGGAACTCATCATAATGAGCTGAAATAATAAATATCATTTATCACTGGTTTGTCTCCCCTACTGCCCAGCTCCTTTTACTCTCCTCCTTCCCCATCCCATGTCCTACTCCTTCCACTTCCTTTTTACTCCAGCTACATTATTATCTGGAGGGTGGTGGGTGTAATTCTGTGCTCATTCATGAATCCAAACAGAGCACATATTTCTCTGCAGTACTGTTTGTCTTTGGAGAAAATGCAGAGTACAATTAAAGGAGTAAGTCAGTAAGAGTATTAACAGATGCTGGTGTGGGTTTGCAAAGAGCAGAATAATGCAAAATTTCAAAGTGCTCCCATATTAATGCAGCTGGGTCAGACTGTGGAAATCCCACAGGTCATAGAGAACACCAAGAGGATAAGGCAGAACTGGGGTTTCTTATGTTGCTTTTAAAAAACAATCCAAGTATTTTAGAGCCTTACCTGAAACATGTCTGTATCTCTGTCATGAATATATTCCACTATAACTGTCTGGGTTCTGGATAATGTGTAAGAGATGCTGTGGTGGCCTTTTGAGCTGATTGCCTGGTGGATAAAAAAAAAAAAAGATGTCTATTACACACAAAAATATTGTAATCAAATCATTTTTCTACATAAACACTTTTGTGTGATCAGGAAAAGCAATGTATCGTAACATGTTATTACAAGGTTGGGTAAACACGTACAATAGGATTTCTTTTGTTTGTTTTTAATGGAAAACCCCAAGCTGCACTTGTTTGTTTCTAGTTCAGAAGTACCCAATACTTTTTTTACATTTTATGTACATTTTTACATACAAAATACCATTTTTATATGGTATTTTGTATGTAAAAATACTGTATTTTTTCCAAACACCTTTTTTCTCTGAAATTATATTCAATTCCTAACCCTTGCAGCAACTTGTACCCTAGCAAAGACTTGGAGTTGAGGGAGCTTTGGCTTGTTTGTTTTTGAAGCAAGTGAGCAACAGAACTGATTTCCAGTTAAAAGCCAGGACTTCAGTTAAGTAAATTTCTGGTTATATAAGAAAGAGCCCAGCAATTTTATATAACTGGTGACAAAATCCAAACACTTTCAGTGTGGTTTTCCTCATTAAAGGGTACTTCCTACTACCTGTCAAAGTAGACTGGTGTCTACAACTATGGATTTAACATCAAAGATTAAAAAGAATTTCAGTATTTAAAAGAAGACAAGAGGACAGCTCCTGTTTTCTGCTTTATCTCACCAAGATTGAGGGAAACGAGCTGAGAAACTGAATCTCTTGGCTAACAGGGAAATAGATGCAAATATAAAGGTCCATATAACCACACACAATTCTGGAAGGTAATGACTGTTACTGCTCTTTGCAGACACTTAAGCAATGAATTAATAAGTTAATTAAGGCTCTCTCCAGTTTTCAGTTAAGGGGATAATTTTCTCCAAGAAGTTCTCTCACTTGCTCCTTTCCTTTGTTCTGCTTTTCACCTAAAGAATTCACATATAGGGATGGTTAAACTAAACAACTAAATATATTCTACTCATCTGCCTGCTATCCCTCACAAAAGCCTAAATTATGCCAAAGCTCCATCAATTATTGAACAAATCATTAAAAATCCTTTTGAATGCTGGAGGTATTAAAAACATCTATGTGCATACTAAAAGCCCACTAAGGGTTAGCAAGAGTATTTGACACAGAATTATTGAAAACACGTAATGGAAGAATTGTTTCTTGCAAACCTCATGCATTTACAACCAGACAATGCTTTTACAAAATGCCTCTTGCTGCAAGTTCTAGCACTTGGTCTAGTGGAAAATGTCCTTGCCAATGGCAGAGGGGTGGAACTGGATCATCTTTAAGGTCCCTTCCCACCAAACCATACTATGATTAGGCAATACAACCTTTTTCTTTTTCTGTATTCTTTTCTGCAATAAAGCTTTTAACAAAATTTGAAGACAAAGTCTAGGCATTGTAACAGCTGAAAAGTGATGTAAACACACTTGGTAATCAGTAATAGCCAGATTCTGAACTTCCCAGATTATTTATAGTGTTTTGTAATAACCACTACAGTGGCACACAGTTGTAAGAACAAATGGCACTAAAATGTAGTTTGGATTAAGTCACTAACACTCTGTGACCTGCCAGGACACTGAGCTGTGGTCTCCAAAGTTTTTTCCTCTGTGTCAACATTTCCTAGGGATCTCAAACCCTGGGCAGGTCTCAGGTGTTCCTAGAATATAAAAGAAAAAAAAAAGGTGTTCCTAGGATATAAAGAAATAAAGAAAAAAATGAAGTGAAATAAAGAAATAAACTTACACCTTAAGTTTTAAGCTTAATATAGCAATAATCAGCTCATACTCATATTATCATCTATCACCATTTCAAAGATCAGAAAGCAACAGCTTTCATACACAGGATTTCACTCACTTCCACAAATCTCTGTTGCAGCTGGAATACAGCAGAGCACAGAGTGTAAATGTGATAGATCTGACTGCAGCTCCAGCCACTGTGTGCAGCACTGGCCACCAGCACCCAGGCAAAATTCCCAGGCAGGGACGTGTGCCCCAAGCTCAGGCTCGTGTCAGACAAGCTTCTGCACCACATGGAAGCTTTGCTGAGAACCCAAGCTGAAAGTTTTAAGGTCTGATGGAAAAAACACAGAGGGAAACACAAGGACTTCCTGAATTACTGAGTCAGGTCGTGCCCTACGCCTACAGAGCTCAGGGCTTAGATATATTAATAATACTGACCAGGGTCAGTGTGTCCTCTGAAATTCCAGGGTAGGACATAATCTTCTTTTCTCTGTGTGCTCCGTTCCCCTCCCAACTTTTCTTCCCCATCTACTTCCCCTCCTCTTTGTTTTCCATTATTTATACCCAGTTATTTTCAGAGAAGAAATGCTACATTTAATTTCCTGGAATTGTGTAATCATTTTTGGAAAAAGCCAAGAACGTTATGAGAAATGTTTCAACTTGTGTGCTTTCACAGCCTGCTCATCACCAACAGTCACTCCAATTCAGACACTTTACAGGTATTTTGAGTGCTGGTCTCAAAGCAATTGGCCACTTCCAAGTCAAGAAATAAAAAAAAAAAAAAAGAGACAAGTAACAGTATTTTAGGAGCTACACAAAACAGTGGAAGTTAAGACTCCTAACAAAACACTATTTCAAGTGGAATGCAGACATAGGCAAAATCATGAAGGATTTTGACTGCTTGAGGAAATATAGAACCACACTACTACAAGTCCCAAAGGAGTCTGGAAATTGATTGCACAAATCTGTTTTTTTTGCAACCAAAATAGTTTGCCTTTTTATTGCTTCTAGCATTCAACTTTTCAGACTGTTTTTCCTGTCAGCAGGATTCCCTCCTCAAAGCCCCTTGATGCTGTCACATAATTGCCCTGGTGTAACAAATGAAGTACTGAGAAAAGCCCTGACTCCCACAAGAATTACAGCAGCTTCACAAGCTCTAACTGATAAATACAGAGTTTCAGGCTGGACAACATCATGTCCACCTTCCAGGCAGGAAACAGGACAAGAAAAAACAAGAACCTTGCACTGAACTCTACTTCTGTCTCTTCACCTCCACTCCAAGGCTGTCAAGATCCACCAGAGCAACACCGGGTATTTTAAAAGCTTTTTCTTAGAATCCACTAAGCTTTTGAGTGAGTGGAACTGTAGAATAATTTTCATTTTAGAACACCTTTAAGATCATCAAATCCAACCATAAATCCCAGGGTTGTGGTTTCACCTGAGTAGTCATGGAAGGGAAATCTTCCTTCAGGCCCTTCCAGCATTTTGGGCTCCTTTCACCATTCCCTGTGCTTATTTTGAGTGGTTTGTTCCTATTTTTCAGGTTCTTAAAAGTTTAATGAAAATTATCAACTGAACAGGAAAAAAAAAATCACCCTGAATTAATTTCCAACAGATACAAATGCTGGAAAAACCTCACTAACATCCATAGCCGGAGCCTACCAAGCCAATCCAAACCATGTGGCTTCCAGGCTGGCCACAGCACATCCCAGCCCTTGTCCAGTAGGAATTTTGGTGGGGAGATACAAGCTTGNCTTCACCATTCCCTGTGCTTATTTTGAGTGGTTTGTTCCTATTTTTCAGGTCTTAAAAGTTCAATGAAAATTATCAACTGAACAGGAAAAAAAAAAATCACCCTGAATTAGTTTCCAACAGATACAAATGCTGGAAAAACCTCACTAACATCCATAGCCTGAGCCTACCAAGCCAATCCAAACCATGTGGCTTCCAGGCTGGCCACAGCACATCCCAGCCCTTGTCCAGTAGGAATTTTGGTGGGGAGATACAAGCTTGGTGAATTCAGCTGCCTACACAACTTGGTTTTCTACATTTAACTGGCTCAAGGTGCTGAGTTCAAGTAGCTCCCTTTGGAGGAAACAGAGAGCAAAGTGAAGATGAACTGACAAAACCCCTGTGGAGGAGCAGGGGGAACAAACAGGAGCAAGAGATTTTTCCAGAATAGTAACTATTCTGGAAATAGTTTTTCCACTATTTTTCCACTATAGTTTTTCTATTTTTCCACTGCTAGTTACTATGTCCACAGTGGGGCTGAAGGATTTTTAGAAGTCCAAATGCCAAACAAAAGCAGTAAGGGAACCCTGAGTGCCATATTCTACGTGGCATGAAGGGACAGATTTGGCCAGCACTTTTCCCAGACAGGGCTTGTGTTTGCACAGCAATCCATCCATCTCCACGGGGCTTCCCAGATGGAGGCTCCAAGCCTCACTGGATGCTGAGCCTGCTCTTAAGGTGAGCAGGAAGATTCCTCCCTATTGCTCCAGGCAAACCCCACAGCTCCCCCCACTACCTCAAGATTTGTGTTCTGGTGATTTTGGATCAAAACTGCCCGATTTTAACAGAGACTGAAAGGAGAAGGCCCATGACCTCATAACAACCCAAGCAAATGTTCCTTTTTTTTTTTTTTCCATTTTTCAACTTTGTTAGTAGCTCAAGTTTCCAGTTATATCCTTCCTGCTGGCTGGAATTACACTTGGCCTTGGTTTTTCCCCTGCCTCCTTACACACACTTTTTCATTCTTGCTCCTTTCTCTCCGTTTTGAGAACAAAACCTCGTTCCAGCACTTTGCCCTCACAATCAAAGCAGCAGCTAAAGGCTATGACTTACAAATCTGTCAGGTCTCAGAGGAGCCAAGATCAAATAGAGATCAAACAGAGTCTGCTTTCCCAGCAGCAACACTGCAAACTCTGCCAGCCTCTGGAATATCTCAGTCCATCTGAATTCTTTGCTCTCCACTCACTCCCCTGGAAAGGTGGATGCTATCAGTTTTATCATCATTTCAAGAAGTGAGAAAATCAAATTGCCTCACCCCACGTAAAGGTACCTCATAGATAAAGGGAAAAGAATATATAAGGGTTATATTTAAAACCAGTGTTTTTTAGTGCTCTGCTTTTTTAGCCAAGATACAGAAAAAGGACAAACAAAAGTAGAATTTAACAAATCTTCAACAGATTATCCCCAAGAGCAGAAATGGCTCTTTAGTCAGAATTTCCACCTTCTTCTCCTACATTGAATTTACATCTGTGCTCAGCCAGATGTTCCCTATGTAGGACCATGTCCTAGTGTGCCACAGCAAACCCCTGCACACTGACAGTGCTGCTCATTCCCCTGAGTCACCTCCAGCCCCAGAGTTCAAGAACAGGTCAGGAGCTCACGGCACGATTACATCAACTTAGCACTGTTAAGTCAAACCTTCCGTGTCAGGAGCGTGTCAATGAACTACAGAAGCAGATCCCAAAATTCTCAGAGCCTTTAGGCTGCTGCTTGCAAAGCTTGCAAGGAACAAGTCTAATCCACTTCTAGAAATAGAGATGTTATTGCTTCTTCCTGGCTTGCGAACCATGTTTCCAAGGAATTAAAAAAAAAAATCTCTGCATTTGGAAATTTAAAATTAATTCCCTTGTGGCAGGTGAGCTCCCCAAAGAGGGCAAGAGGGACTTAACGCTATTACGGTCACCAACTCTTGTGCACCATAGCAGAAATAAAAGCTAAAATCCATTAAGAAAGAGGCAGATGTCCCACAGGAAGGACTGCTTCATCAGAATAGGATTTTTAGTTTAGTTAATTAGGTTGGATTAGGACAATAAAATGATTTATGGGAACACTTTAGTTTTCTTTGTTGGTAGTTGAGCTGACCGACACCATAGTGACGTGTTTAAAATTAATGACAGCAGAGCCTTCATGAGTTAAATGCTTTCAGACTTGGCTGCCAGCCTTCCATTGCTTTTATAAAAAGAGAACACAAGAAACACTCAGGGATGTCAGACAAAAGATCTTGCAACTTAAAAGGAAGCTTTAGCCAGCAAGGAAGGAAGCCTTCAAAAGTGAAGAACACATCCCATTTCCACTGGATTTTTGGACAGACTGACTGCCAGAGCCAGCAGACTCTGAGTTATCGTAAGAAAACATAACAAAAGCTCCTGAGCATGAGCCACTGATATTTTACCCACATCAGAAAAGTATGTCCACCACTTGGGAAGTTTCCCAGCAAATTAAGACAAATGCCAATTCATAGAACATTAGCTAAAGACTGTTTGCAATTTTACTCTGTCTCAAACCTAACAGTAATTGCCCAGAACCACTGCTTCTCTAACAGAGCATTTCAATAAGTTTACACTGACCTCTGTCTACTGATACAGCTATTATATATATACTGCAATTTTCCTACAGCCTTCTGCAAAGAAAGACACATTATTATGGAAAACTTAAGGGTTTAATGTGCCTGTAGGAGAGACTGAAATATCTGAATCAACCAGAACCACTGGCCCAGCTCTTTTAACTCTGCATCTGCTTCCTGCACAGCTCCATACAAGCCCATTCTTCCAGGGTTTTCCCTTTCCTTATAAACATTGCAACTGCAACAACATCTATGCAGTCATTTTTGAAATATCAATGTTAACACCTTGCCTGTCTCTAATACTTTAGCTGTCAGTATTCTCTTGACAATTACGTGAGTGTTAGGAAATGACCAAAAAAAGACCAAGAGCCAGTAAATGCATGTAGGGAAGGAAATGTGCCACCACAAAGAAATTAAATTTTGTCACTTTGAAACAACCTATGTGTGGCACTGTCTGCAATCCCTGCCACAATGAACGAGTTGAAGCATGAAAACAGCAGGTTACCCACCCCACTTCAAATTACTGAATGCAGATCACCCCCCAAAACTCAAGGCTCAGTGACTACACAGAAGCAAAGTCAGCACACTGTGGTTTATTTACACTTCACTTTTTATGGCTTTTGAAGCACTCCCAGGTTTGTTCTGTGCACCCTTTCCTGCTGAGCCTGGAGGGGACAGAAGGGACGGCACATTTGTCTCGAGCACACATCAAAGCCATCTGCTCCAAGTGCACATGTGGGGTTGTGTGCTGCCACTCGAGCACTTCACCATTTATCAGCTCAACAGGCAGATGTTAAATCCTTTTCTCCATTTGCTGAATCTGTGTTGTTTTAGAAAACCAGCCAATACCACACACAGCACTCTCCCTAGAGAGGCAGCACCAAAACATGCCATTCCCTAATTCTCTGGTTGGGTACTGCAGCAAGGAAGGAGGCAGAAAGGGAGAAGTTTTCCTAGACAAGCTACTGTAAAGCTACATCAGGGCTGATAAGACACTTGGCTATACTCTGCTCTTCAGAAGAATGTAGAGTAGGCTACTCCTCAAACAAAAGGGGAGTATTCAAAACACCTTCAAAATGCACAGGGGGTGTTGGTGAAACTGCACAGATTGAAGTTAGGGGTCCAAACCTTCATTTTTGCAGCCACTGACCAGACCAGTCCCACCTCATTCCCAGGACTCCTGACCAGTTCTGCAAGCCCAGTTGTCCCCCCTAACAAGTAAAAGCAGCTCAAAGTAGACACCAGTTTATACCAACACACGCCAACTTCATGACACAGTAGCTCAGGAGTTGCTTTGTAAATCACCAACTTTTGGTGGTTGCAAACCAACACTTTACAGAACCAACCTATGAATTATTTTCCTCCCAGTCTCACCTTTTCACTTTTCTAGCCCTTAATATCTTCCTTCTCTCCATTTTCTTCTGCCCATGTTCAGTAACATTATATTACAAGTGATCTTTCACCCATCTTTGGAATTATCTGTGTTTTTCCTCCTTCAGTCAGTTTGCTGAATTTCCTCTCCCAAACAGATCAGAGCCAGAGACAGCTCAGAGGCATCACACAAAACTGCAGCAGTGTCAGATACATCCACTACCCAAACCTTCCTTCCCAAAACCCAGAATGCTCCTCTGGACACTTTAGTGCCTGCACATTGCTGTGACAATTTCTATCACAGCTGCTCTAGAGCTGCCTGCTGGGAATCCTGTGGTGAGGACACATTTCAGCTGCTCTGGAGCCTCAGGAGACATTTCTGTTGATCACTTCCTATGCAGAGTTTCATCTGTTTGATAGGAGACCTTCAGTGGTGTTGTATCAGACTGTCACATGCAGATTTTTGGAAGTTTTGCATTTTTTTATATTTGCAGTCAACAATAACTTATCCATACTTTAAA
>VXBC01012175.1:91532-138154 GCA_013399945.1 Ploceus nigricollis | reverse complement strand
AAAAAAAAAAAAAAAAGTCCCACTGCTTCTTATTTACTCCAGCAGGGATTCTCTTTTCATTGTCTTAACTAATCACTACAGACTATATGGGGATCCTCCATTGTATTACAGGTTAGATTTCCATATTCTTCTCAATACAGATTACAATCAAATTATTAAGATACTTTTTTGGACACCAGTGAGACCTTCCCTCATGTGTGACTTTTTGGAAAGCAAAACTTCTGACCCCAAAACTCCTGGCATTAATTTCCTAAGAGTAAGATTTCTCCAGAAAGACTACAAAACTATAAATTTAAACATGAAGGCATAAACATGATTTTGTCACTGCAGCTGGATCACATCCCCAAAACTCTTGACACACCCACAAAAATATCAGTAATTAGAGAAGGATGCAACAGTGTTTGTAACTGAACATTCTGGTGCCAACAGTCTACAATTCATTTATACACATCAGGAACAAAAGCAGCAGATGCCTGGCTACACTCATGTATTTGGGTATGCCAAGCACACAAAATAGCCACAAATTAGAATCCTTAACTAAAAGCCAGACAAAAAAAAAATATAGTGATAAAGTCCCCTCAAGGGCCTCTATCAATCCATAGCCTGAAAGATTTGTACACTTGGCTCATCAGCAGTGAATGCTTCTGTGAATCAAAGCACCCCTGAGCACCAAGCTCTGCCTGCCTGCCAAAGGAGAGCACACAATAACACCAGGAGAAGCTGCAGATCATTCCAAGCTCCCAGAATCCATAAACTGCATCTGACACAAGTCAGTTTTACACTAAGACAGCCAAAGACTCTCCAGACAGTTACCTTAACAGACCTGTTAAGCAGCTGCACAAAACTCTCTCAAGAGGGGGGGGAAAAAGCAAATACTTCTTGCCAAAAAAGCCATTCAGTGCTTCTAGAAAGCAGTTAGATTTTATAGAGCCCATCAAGGGACAGAAGCTGCTTTCTAGAAATCACACTATGGAATATTGTCCTGATAGAAAGCACTCTGACAGAACAAACCCAAAAGCAATCAGGTTCTTTTTTTACTGGTCTAGGATTGCTGCAGGAACTGCAACAAGTCATTGCAAACTGGACTTTGTGGCAATTTCCTCCATGGAGACTTGAAATAATAAAAAAATATTCTATAGAATAGTCCAACTGATGCTTGAACCAAGTTGGGCAAACTTGACAGTAGCTCTGGGCAAAAGTATGTTAAGCCCACCTTTCAGACAGAGCATCCTTACTGCAAGGGATTTCTGGGGGCAGAAGGCACAAGCCAGGTAAATCTGTAGGATCCGTGTCCTACAGGATGAAAGGGATGATCTGACCTCTCAGTTCACTAACACAAGTTAACAGCCCACATCTTGCATATGGAAAAAAATCCCTTTGGGTTTCTTTAGCCCTACAAGTGCACAGTGAACACAGTATTTGTAACCTTTCCAGTTCTCATTTATACACATTACCAAGCATCCTCCTGGGCAAAGTTCAGAGCTTACTCACATTCCTTACACACAACTTAGTGTATTTAAAAACACACACACATTCTGAACTGTGTTTAACTGAGCTACTTAAGTGATTTAAGTCAACAAGATAATAGATTAAACAGCAGTCAGAATTAAATTCTGATTTACGTGCTGCACAGGAGTTGAAAAATCAAGTTGCTAACAAGTGCAAAGCAAGGAGCTTTCCTCTCCACATGTGCAGCTGCCAGGCTCATTCCAAAACATAAGTGACTGCAAACCCCTCTGGTGCTGTCTCTGAATCTGTGCAAAACTGAAAACAAGGCTGGCCCCGATTCCCAAACCTTTCTAAATTATCCAAGGGAGGAAAAAAAAGACCATCTCTGCAGCCAGGAGGTGTCAGGGCTCTGGGAGGATGTGGGACCAATACTGCCTCCCCACCCTGCAAACTGAGAAACGCAGTGAGAAAGCAAATCCCACTCTCAGTCACTCACCAGAACTACAACAAAGTGCTTACAACCAAATTTAGGATTCATTTATCCCAGAATGTTTTGTCCCTGAGTGTTACTCCAGAATTTTAGTGTCCAAGATACCAGTCACATTCACAAAACACAAGCAGCACCAGCAGAGGGAGGTTCAGCTGAAAAGCCACACGTTTAACTTCAGCATCTTTGTGTGTTTACTAAACTTCAGTGTGGAATAAGGGATTGGGGAAAATTTCAGTATCAACAGCACACTAGTGAGCAAAGCAAGCACAAAAGAACTGGCTGAGAGCACTTGAGCCAAAATCCAGGTCACGTCTGCCACGAAACAGCTTTGATATCAGTGTGGAGCCAAAGAGAACTTTAGAGGAGAGTCCAACACAGTCACTTCCTAACATAGGTTGGATATTAGGAGGAAGTTTTTTACAGAAAGAGTGATAAAGTTCTGGAATGGCTGCCCGGGGAGGTGGTGGAGTCACCATCCCTGGATGTGTTTAACAAAGCCTGGATGTGGCACTGGGTGCCAGGGTTTAGTTGAGGTGTTGGGGCTGGGTTGGACTCCATGATCTTGAAGGTCTCTTCCAACCTGGTCACTCTGAATTCTGTTGTAAATGTGCCACATCCTCAGCCCCCATGCCCAGAGCAGAGGGCTCTGCCCCATGGTTTATAAAACCGCGGAATTGTTGAGCTCCATTTCAAACCCCAGGGTGTGAAAGGGCGAGCACAGGGCAATGAAGGGGCAGGAAAATTCAAATCTGCAGCCAGGCGTTCACAGAGCAGCCACATCTGCTTCACTCCCATCAGATAAAGACCACCACAGCCCATTACTATTCTGAGCTGGTAGCAAAATCCTTCCCTTTACAGCTTTGGAATGGAATAAATTTAGCTTACTCTAGATTGTACTGAAGGATATTCTGCAGCCCAATTCCCAGTGTTCAGAGAAAGTAATTAGAGGATTAGTCGCCTCTATCGCTCTCCCTTCCTGTTATTTTCATTGTGTTCTCAAATTCGAATCTTCTGTCGTTTTTCAGTAAGATTGATACAGACAGAGGAGAGGAAGGGAAATTTATTTCCCTAAAATTTAAATCTATCATTCCAGCTTAAAAATTCAAGCCACAAAGATTCGTTTTAAAATTTATGATCCTGGAATTTGGGTTTAGCAGGCTCTACTAGATGCATCCACATCAGGAAATTACCACTTATCTTTTCTACAGTTTATTAAAATTTAAAGCAAGCTTTACAGGCAACTTGCTTTCTATTCATATGTAATGTCAGATAAGAGAACAGCTCATCAGAAGCTCTGCACTTCACACAACATGATTTCACCACTGATATGACCTGCTTTGCCCCTCTCCAAAACAGGCTGGCTCAGACAGAAGCCAGGCACAATTCCATCCCATATTAACATTTTTTTTCCCAGATGTACCTTTAGTAGTAAGACCTAAATTATCTGAACACACATACAGACAGAAAAATCCTAATATTTAAAATTATATTTTATTTTTCTATTTTTATTTTAAAATTAAAGAGGTAAAGCACAAATCTAAAGTTGCAGGAGCAAAATTATGGGATATGTCACTATTGCTATGAAAAATACAATTTTCCCGTGGCAGGTGGGATTTGGGGCTTTATATTGAATGAAGCAAACACTGAGTAACAGTCTTAAATAATGACACAATGCACTTAGCAGGCCCACAGTGTTAATAAGGCACAGTTTTAATTAAGGTTATAGAGTATCCAGTGCTTCCTAGAATAAAGCAGCCCACATTTACGTGGAGAACAGGTTTATAGAATTACATACAGCAAAAAGCACTGCAAGGACCTTTTTTTCCCCCCACAGCATGCCTGGGTAGAAGTTCTTGACATAAAAATTAATTGTGTTTCCCAGTATTAACTGATTTAAAGCATGGTTTTAATTTGTTGTCTTAAACTGCTTGATTTCTTAAATCAGTTTTTTAAGCTAGGTTTTAGCAAGGAGGAAGGAAAATCTTTGCTGTGTTGATTCTTCTCCTGGCAGAGCTTTGAATCCCAATCTCATGCCAGGTAAGGGTATTTAGCACACAGCACTATCAGGCTGCCCATAATAAAGATGATAAATGTGTTCAATATTATTGCTTAATTTAAGAAAAAATCATGAATTTACACACATGTTTCTGAGAGCTTTAAGAGCAGTATTTGACATGTTTCAAACCACTTCACTATCCACAATTTTATAGGTTTACTGAGAGCAGGACTTGGAACAGCCATTACACATTTCACACACAGATCAAGAGATCACTGCTTTCTCACCCATCATTTTTATGCTGGAGATAAGAAGAAAAAAAAATTTCCCTTTTGCAGCCCTCTGCCAAAAACCCCATTTTGACTTTCCAGAGAGCTGCCCCATAAATCCCAGAATCATCTAAATCATTTCCACTGTCCCTTTCCTCTGCACCAACCTCCATCTCCAGACTTGCCTGCCCTTTACATTTTCTTGACTAAATATCTACTGACAGTTGTTACATGATTTGGAACACATATATTACAGACATACATATATAAAATTAAAAACATTGAAATCACATGCCTTTGGGTGCAATTTTAGTCACATTCCTGTGCACTTCTGGAATATTTGGATGGTATCCAGAGGAAGCCCCAAGACACCCTGCAACTGGCAGTGAAGTCAGCCGTGGGTGAGTGAATTAAAAAGCAGCTCTGGTGACTCCTTGGAGCAAACACTGCCTACAAATAAATTATCAAATCATCTCATGCAGGCTGTAGAAAAATCATGAGTAATCTATTTTTTTTTTAAATAAACAGCAGTGGCTGTGAAGATCCCATTGCAAGAACTCTGTCACCACTCTGCTGAGCTAAGAAAGCAATTTAAGAATAGTAACCGTGGGAATCTGCACTGAAATCAATTGATTCTTTCACAAGGTATGAACTGTAAAGCTACAAAACCCAGCAGGAAGCCTAATTAAAGACAACAGATGAAAATGGCAATCCAGATCAAATGCCAGCTAAAAAAAATAATTAAGAGCTTACATATTTTTAGAGCAAATATAATAAATGGAAATCCAAAAAGATAATCTCTTCAAAGTCAATATAAATGAAGAGTATATTCAAATTCACATTTAATATAATTATAACTGAAAAAAACTTACCCATTTTTCTAACAACCACCCAGCAAGCTGGTACAGATTCACTGATCCTTAAAAACAAGAACTTAATAGCAGAGCAATGCTGAAGAAATGCAGACCACAGAGTGCAGTGCCAACACAAAAATTCTTTTTACGTACAAATTGTACACCAATAGTTGGCTTTACTTAAAGAATTCCTTTCAGAAAACTGCAGCAGAACCTCTCTTGGGTTCCATAAACATTGAGGGAAAGTTTGGAGTGTCTCAATAACTGAATGCACTCCCCACTTGCAGCATGACTTCCAACTACCTCTGTCCCAGTGTATCTTGTCCTATCAAAACATTCATTTTTGCATTGACCTTCCAATGTTTTATTAAATCTCTGGGATAATGACATGTATTCTTTAACAAGCAAGGTAACATGCAGAAAATATTTCACACCTAAAAGGTGTTTTATTCAGCTACATTAACCCATCCTGCTCGCTCAACCTCTACTATTATTATTAATACAGCTATTACATGTAATAGGTAATTCAGAACATCTTTTATTACAGTATCTCATTTTGACCTTTTTGTTTCTATACGTGGCAACTGATGTAAAATTATTTCCACTCAGGAGATTTGCCCTCTGACTGTTAAGTCAGGTCAGAGAGTGTGGATAACAGGGATTTTAAATGATGGCACAGAAGCCATAAACCAAAATTTGTGGTTGATTATAAACTACATTTTAGACTTTATACAGTATCATTCCAAATTTGCAATTCCCCAGACGAAATAGAAACTCGGGTTTGAGATCTTTTGGTATTGGATTTTGTTGTTGAGCCTCTGTAGGAGTAGCAAATAATCCCTTAAATCTCACATCTGCTTTGCCTAATGAAGCACCAGGAACAAAAGGCCCCAAGAGCTGCGAGGGTTTCCCTGCATCCATCAAGGCTCAGGGCTCTCATCCCCTTCCCTCATGTCTCTGCAGACAGAGCTGGAGCTACAAATCACATATGGGCTCTAAAGATGGGATCTTCCTTTAATCTTCCCACACTAATGCTTCCCAGGTTTGTTTTTTCCCCCCCACATTATGTACACAGACTTTCCTCTCACTACAAGCATCATCATTTTCTATACCTAAAAAAAAAAGTTCCATTTTAGCACTTACTCACAAACAGCCCTAATTTATTTTTACAACAGCCATTACCCTCCCATTCCACACACTGCACACAGTGCCTACTACAACACACAGGAACATTTTCCATCATTTTCAAAACCCTGCAGTTACCTGGATACAACTCACTCCACCCAGATCCTAGAGACAACAGTGAACACCTGCTTCAGAATAACCAAATACTTTTGCACACTTAATATTTTCTCCAAAAGACCCCAAAGAAATTATAATTTAGATTTTTAAACAGAGTTACCCAATCAGGTTAAATTTTCCCCATACCAGCTATTTTCCAAAGTCATCCTGTTGTCCCCCACACTGGTTTAAGCGCATCACATTTGGCTAAAATACATCAATCTGGTTCATGCTTATTTGATTTCATCAATGAAGTGTAAAATACACTAAATTAAAAGCAAACCAGATTCCTTCAAAGAAATCAATTTTCATACAGCAGCATGTGGAAATTCTTAGGCAGTTGCTGGAGTTCAGAATCAAATTGGTGAGGCACTTTGTGCCAGGTTTCTCGGGCAGCTGTGGTGAGTAACTTGTGCAATAGCTCATTTCAGCTGCCAGTTTTCATTTGCTGCTGTACCAGGCAGAGTCTCTCCATTCCCCCCTTCAAATCAGTTTTGCTACTCCTGTTTGAATCCTCTCCAGCATTTCAGAATCCTTCTGAACACCTGACAGCAGATCTGTACTGGATAAGGCAGCCTCTTCAACACAGACTGTTCAATTCCACAATTCCCTGCTCATCCCAGTCCAGAAATCCATTTTTACAGAATTACATTTTTACCAACAGGAGACAACTCCCATTTCCAAGGCACAGTCCCTGCTGCAATACCCACAGGCCCTACTGAAATCCTCCAAATATTTCACTTTGCTAGTATTTTGGTTATAGTTACTTATGACTAATGTGGTTTTTTTTTAAAGCCCATTTTTAAGTGGGCAAACAACTCCATGCAGCTGTTTAATTTTATTTACCCTTCTTACACCTGAACTGCTACCAGTTTTATCAAATGAAATTCATGGGGTTTGTTATTTGGTGTTTTCTTTGTTGTTTTTCACAGGTTTTCTTTCATATGATGCATTTAATGCTGGAAAATTGCTTACTACTATGGAATCCCATTAGTAACCAGCTCAAGAATGCCAATTTCACAAATAATTTACCGGGATTTAAATTAATTAATAGCCAGCTGATAACAGTGAAGATAATATCACCTAAAGCTCATTTCCATTTCTCTCTTTTTGACTTCATACCAGTGTTCAGTGGTGCCATATTCCCATCCTGCACAGGGATCCGGGTCCTTGTTATCCCTTTCCAGCTCCTAGAGGACCATTAAAGCTCTTCAGGAATTCCCCACTGTTCTCACTCCAGCAATCAATTACCAAGCCAGCAGGTGCTCTCTCCCTCTCTCTTTAGCCACTTAGGATCCTTGGGAACACACTCATTTAGAAAATGGTATTTCTAGGAAGTCCTCAATAAACCAGGACTCGCCTTATAACCCTGCAGTGAACAGACACCTGCTGTTCTGCTGTCTTCTCCAAATACAGGGAGAAAATGTGTGCAGAGGGATGAAAAGGCAGCAGGGAGATGCTGTGCAAGCTTTGGGAAAGGCACAGCCAGCCTCTCTCCTGCTCCCAGCAAATTTCTCAGAGAATGCCACATTACAGAAAAGGAATCCCCTCTAACCCAAATGGATGAGGAACTGATCCCTCCCTCATGAACATGAGGAGAAATAGTTTCAAATTCCTCTTTACTGCAGCCTCATACACTTTCTCAAAGTGTCCTTTATTATACCAACATCTCATTTACACTCAGCAAGTCACAGAAATGTCAGATTCCTCACATTATTACGCAGGCAAGCAAGGAATTTTTGGGACTAGAACCTGCTAAATGAGTTTCTCCCATTTGCTGCTTACCACCCTCACCACAGACTGTTCCCCTGGGTACTCAACCTTGTCTTCACCCCCAGTGACAAATCTGACTAGCAGAAGGTTGGGTTCATCCCTCATATAATCCATCTTCCATAGAAATGCAACAAAGTAATGCACAACACCAGAGCATTCAATTCTCACTGGTTTTGGTACATTTTTTCACCCTCTCCTTGCTGAGAGCATCTGAGAAAGTCAGGATTTGCATCCTGCCAAATCTATATATTGACGTGCTCTCTTTTAAGTAAAATATTTTGAATAGACCTCTCCACATTACCACAATTTCTAAAAATAAATATTGAACAATAGCTAAAGCTCACTTTCCAGGAAGAGAGCTCTGTGAATTGCAGGCAGCTACTTAGGTACATTCTTTTCAAAATATTATAGACATTCCCTTAACAAGGAGTTATAAATGCATGAATAAACTAGTCAGTTCCCCTGACTTGCACTCAATACTTAAATGCTGGCAAAGATATCACTAGGAAAAAAAAACCTATGCCCTACTAAAATACATAAGCAAAAAAAAGAGTATTTATTTGTTTAAAAAAATTATTAAAAGGGTCTTGAAACAACAGGTGTGCAACAGAGACAATTTTCTGCAGTGGAAAGTATAAATGTAAGACAGTTTTTGGGTCTGTAACCAAATGTATCCTTATTAAAGTTTTGTGCTGCCTCTCAAGCCTCAGCTTTGATAGCTGAAATTGTCAAATTAAAGGAGGTTTAAGCGTTATGAAAAGACAAAGCACTACCTGAAGAAGGAAATGTTACTATGAAGTGTAACTAACAGTCTGGAGGGTCTGAAGCATTAAGTACTTGCCCTCAGGGTTGGATCTGCAAATCTAAAACTTCAGGAAAGCCTGCTTAAACTCACACTAGTCCTCATGAAATTGTTGTTAGAGGCTTTAAGAGTGAGAGCATTACGTGCCTGTCAAATTGCATTAAGCAATATTAGAAATAGAGCAGTTTAAAGCCATTTTGGGGCTGAAGTGTCCCTGTCTTTGGCTGATAGCAGACAGGGACACTGATTCAGCAGAACTGTCGATACTTTTCCCACATCACTACTGCCTTAGGCTGGAAATAGATGCATGTATTCTATTCCTACCTGTGGAGCAGTTATCCTCTGCTCATTGGGCAGTTTNTTTGTATTACTGCATTATTTATTTTTTTTCTTCTTCCCTAATAAAGAACTGTTATTCCTACTCCCATATCTTTGCCTGAGAGCCCCTTAATTTCAGAATTATAACAATTTGGAGGGAGGGGGTTTACATTTTCCATTTCAGGGGAGGCTCCTGCCTTCCTTAGCAGACACCTGGCTTTTCAAACCAAGACAACTAGCAAACAAGTATTCAATAATACAAGGTCTGTCTGAACTCACACAGATCCTCCTGTTACTACAACAACAGCAAGAAAAAAAACCAAAAACAAACCCCCAGTTAAATGTTCCATCAGCAGGGATGAAATAGTACACACACAGAGAAAATAATAATTTGTTGCGTCTGTTGAATCCTGAGCCTCACCTTGCCGGGACATGGCAGCGGGGAGAGAGGAGCTGCTGTAATGAAGCCCCTTGGGAGTACAAAAAGAGAGATAATTGCAGCTTTGTCTCACTGCACATCAACTGACTAACTTCTGTTAGGAAGTTCAAACATCATTTCACAAATTAATTCAAGATTTTTAGTTTTGAGTGAAAAACAAACGAAAAAAACCCACACGGCACTTATGGGGAAGGCATTCAGAAAAGAACAATGAGTTGTAAGAACAAAAGGCAGACATTCCTCCTGGAGGAAGAAAAAAAGCTGAGTTGTTACTATGAGGCTTCTCCAGTGCAAACACTCCAGGAGAAATGAGCTGAAATTCTGTCCTGACCTGGAAAAATTCATTTTATTTGTGACACCAAGAGATGACACATCAGTGTTGTGCCACCAGACGCACAGAACCATGACTGACACTTTCTGCTCAGACTGGCTTCCAAGGAAAATAATAATAGTTTTGAGGAAACAAGAGCTATGAAAGAACAGCATGTATCCTACATTTTTCCCTTCAGCAGCAAGGCCTCAGTACCAAGGAAAACATCAAGACAGAGGAAGAGTTTGAAGTGTAACGTGTAATTTTTAGTGCTTGTCTCTGTGCATCTCAGTTAGCAAAGCGTGAAAAGTACTGATTTTCAGTAAAGCTGAAAGAGGTGATCTAGTGTAACTAATATTCTAATTACAGAATCATGTCTCTTAGGCCAGGATTCCCCTTCACAGAACGTGAACAAACAGCAATGCAACAAAATCCTATCATTTCCTGCTTTATGAAGTTAAGATTTGTTTATTCATGAAAATTCAATCCTAGAACTCAGTAAAGATTTTAGGATTTAAGCCAGAATCATCAGGGCTCCGAACTACTTCCATGAACATTCATGAGCATTCAAAACAAATGATAAAGAGATGAATTTGTAGTTTTATATTTTTAGATTATTAAAAATCTTTTCTGGATCTAATGTTACACGGAATATAACATACTATTATATGGAATATCCTGTCACTACATCCCCACCATTCTGTTGGTGCACTGCTGCAATTTGTGTTCAGAGACCAGCAAAGAACTCGCTATGGCAAAAACAAGGTTCTCGTTTTGCCAGCTCAAGAGAAAAGAAATAAAAATCAAAATATTACCAACATGCAGTGACAGACCAACACAGTGTAAGTGTTGTTACAAATGAAAACTGGGACACATCAAATCTCACAATTCCTGAGCACACCAGACTATTTTTACTTTGTGTGTATTCCAGTAGGAGCAAGGCTCCACACCAGTAGTGAGTGCTAAGCACAGTGTATACATGTTTTATATATTAAATGCAAAATGAGAAGGAAAATTCTCTTTTAAAGCCCCATGAGTACAGTTTTAACATCTTTCTTTCCAAAAAGAAAATATTCAGCAATGTTTTCCTAAAAAGCTCAAAGGCATCTCACTGATAGGCCACCCAGAAAAAGCAAAAACCAATGTCTAGACTCCTGGTGTCCCTCACTTTCCAGGGACAAAGGAGCAGAGGAGCAGCACAGGACAGGTCAGTGGCAGGAGATGAGAGAGGGGAGGTTTGATGGGAAGGAAAATAACAGCAGGACTTTAACCCAGGCTTACACACCAATTCATGAAATCTATTTCGTCTTTACACTGTATTATGTCTGCATTTAGAAGATGCACAGGAGGTGATGCATAAGGGGAATAATTCAAAGCACAAGCTTCTGTATCAGTTTATTTCCACACTAAATGTCATCCTCTCATAAAAAGTTCATACTATACACCTTTCCACAATTCTATCACAGCCAGATTCTGTCTGTCAATTATCAAAGAGTTCAATTCAACCTCTTCAGCCCCAATTTTTGATGCTTTCAAATCCTGGTGAAGTTGGAATTAAGTCCCAGCCCAACAGTTTTGCAGCAAGAACACCACATCAGAGAGCAAGTCTCACTGTTTATACAGACAACCAACCCATCTGCCACTTGACAAGGAGACACAACCTGCCTCAGACAGGTATTAATCTTAGTTTCTGCCAAAAGCACTTTAATAGAACCACAACCCCTATTTTCAAGGCAAGGTGTTTTCCCCCAGTGTACAGCAAAACATTCTCCTCAATATAAGAAACTATTAATAGAGAACTAGTACAGCAAGGCACAATCAGAAATTAGATTAATACAGTACTGATGATGCCAAAACATTCAGCACATTCTTGGCCTTCCCACTTTGCATGCAATTTCTTGCTGTTGACAAAGTTATCTCAGTGAATTCCAAAGGTGAATCTTATTCCACTTCAAGTCTCCATGAGCCTGCATGAAAAAGCATTCAATCATCATCATCCTGGCTATAGTTAGCAGGCACTAAATAAATAGATTTAAAAGTACTGAATGCCTCATGAGAAAGAACTGTAATTGTAAATTACATTCTCCCTCCCAATAGTTTGTATGTCATCTTTAGCACTGCTCATCTATTTCAGTAATAAGAGGAACACTGTATCTAGAGCCAAGCATAACCAAACAAAAAAAGAAAAACAAAATAAAGAAAGCACAAACAGCAAACCATCATGGCAAATAAGTGTGCAAGCTTTTACCAGTCTGGAGACAGTACAGTCTGGAGTACATAATATTTGAATAAGGAGGATTTCTGTTTTAAAGAAAATCTACTTTTTATCTTCACTATTCTTCGAATACACATTGATACACAACAGGAAAAAAGTTATGTAAGAAGAGACATCATGTACCTGTAACAAGTGTTCTAAGTGCTCTCTCCTTCCTGTTAATCAAGCCTGAGAAACACAAGACTGAGATAATCCTGGAACACTGGACAGGCTGATTAGATACACAGATTATATCTGTGATTTATGAACTTCTACTGGTGCTAACAACACATTTCACAAGTAGGCAAGTGAAAGCTGGGAAAGTACTGCTAAAATATAGCCTATGCACCATTTATGCACAATTAACAAATGATTCTGGATATGACATTTCCTTGAAGACAACTTCCTTGACTTCAAAACAAAGAGTACCCAAATCTTGGCAGGAGTTCAGAAAATGACTCTGCAGACACTCAAGGTTTTGGCAGAAAAATGACTTGAAGGACAATGGATTACATGAGGCTCCCAAGCTGTCAAACATCCCATGTACACAAACTGGCTACAGTTCCTTCTGGAGTGACCTTCAGCCAGGCTTGTATCAGCAACTAAGATAGCAAAATTGGTGTGGCCTTCTAGACACAGCTCAGTCACTGCAGCCTTGACCAAATCCATGTGCTCTAAAGCAGCACGTGCTGCTCAGCTGAGCCACCCCTGAGCCTGCACAGCCCAAACCTGCCCAGCCAAGCCTTCAGCATCCTCCCACAGAGTAAATGTTCCAACACAGGCTCCAGTCTCAGCCTGCATGACCCTGACACTGCTTCCTCCACAAGCTTCCTCCACTGGGCTGCCACAGGGAAGGATGGTCTCCACTGCTGGACCTTGAGCATTGTTGTGGGCTTTGACCTAATGCAAAGTGTCTTACTCAGAACAAACCTAGGCAGGACTGTTACCCTTGAGCTGGGAGCAAAAGACTCTTTGGTATCAGAAATCATCCAATTCACATTATTGCTCTACCACCAATGCTGCAGCCAAACATTACCTGGTAGGCACTGGAACAGAATGGATTACAGCTCCATGGAAACTCTAACATCCACTTGTTGAAGCAACTATCACCTCTCAGCCTTTGCATAGCCCCAGTCCAACCTGAGGCAGAAGTATCAGTTGTTAAATTTCAAAATCTTCTCCTTTTTACAGATGTGTTTGAAGCTATCAAAGCCTTTGACTGAGGAAGGTGCCTCCACACTCCTGTTTCAAAGTGGTTTAGTGTTTTTAAGGCTAAATGAGGAAACTCACTGCCACCAAGTAAAAACCAATTACTACTTCAGCCTGGAAAAACTTCAGTGCATTCATGGTGCCACACTGTATGATGGTGTTCTCCCTTGTCATCCTGTATTTGGAATGCACATATAGATTTTTATTTAGCATTATGGCTCCATTTTAATCAGAGGATTTCTACACAGAATTTCTCAGCAGTAAGAGAAAAATCAGAGCCCTACCTCTAAATTTAGCAAGTACATCTTCATCTGGAGATGAGAAAAAGGTTTCTCAGAAAGAGCCTTGTTTTTATAAGCATCACATAATGGCACAGTGATACTTTCAACCCCAGCAGTATGTGCTACTACAGTGCAAAGATACCAAGAGACAGCATTAAATAACCAAGGTATTTTTAACCAAGGAAATGAGAGTTTGAGAGAGTGTTTCCAGTAACAGGCAAGATCATAACACAGGGATATTTTAAGACATTCAGCATGGGCTGTCTCTCCAACAAAATTGCAAACATTTTGTTTTGACTTCTGCAGTTTATTTATTATACTCAAGTAGCAACAGAGTCAATTTTTGTGACAAAACACCAAACAAAGATTTGAGAAAGCTTTGAGGAGGAGGAGGAGGGATGAGTTAGGGAGAACACTTTATGTGCTGTTTTGCAAGTTTTGCAATCCAGCCTTCCAAGGCCAGCTTTTCTTTGGGAACAAACTGGGAGCAGCTGCCCATGCTGAAGCAAGGTCAGCTTTGTCCCTCCCTGCCTCCCACCTGGACCACCAAGGCACTGCCTCATTCCTGACCTTCAGCAGTGGAAGATTCTTTGGTGGGCTGAAGAAGAGACAGAGGTGTGGAAAACCAAATGCCAATGTAGAGATAACAGGGAGGAGGAAAAACTTCTGCATGTTTTACACACTGTAGCATATTGTCCAAAGTTTATAATGGTAATTGCCATTATAGGAAGGCTACAAGTCAAAAGTAATCCACAAAGCCTCCCCAACATTTCTTTCAGGCCCCCTTCCAGCTTTTGTGCATTTGCTCTCACTGTCCTATTCAACATTCCCTCTAAAGCTCTGTAGAAAATTCAAAACTAGTTAGGCCTGTATATTTAAAGTCCATTGCCTCAAAGGTACAAACTACAGAAATCAGCCCATAACCACTGAAGGGTTTCTTGATCATTCACACAATTTTATTTGCATTTATGCAGCACAGAAGAAGTTCTGCTTTAGTAATACTCACAAACTCTCTAAAAACCTCAAGCACAAAAAAGCACCTCTGCCTCACCTTCTCTGAACCATATGATCTCTTTAATTACCTCTTCTGGAATTCTGGACTCATGCAGCTGAAATAAAGCTGAATGAAACAGCAACAGCACTGTTAGGAAGAGCACTGTCTGGGGAAGGGAACAGAAGCTCTGATCCTCAGGGGCTGTAACTCACTACACAAAGAACAGCTTCCACTGAATTTCCCAAAGAGCTGAAGAACAAGCAAGCTGCTACAGGTTCAGAAATACCCTGGTCATCCAGGGTGCAAATGTGTGTGCTCTGGTCTCACAAAGCTCTGGTTTTCAGAGGTCATCTGATACTACAAAACAAAGCATCTCCTCTGTTAAACTTCTCTGGGATTTGAAGTTAGCAATAAAACCCAGAAATTTGCATTGCTGTAGTACAAGTATAAAATGTGGTTTATCTCACCAGGGAAGTTCCATATTCTTTTCAGATTCCCTGGGTCAAGAACACCCCTGACCAATGCTGAACATAATTGTTTTAGACACAAGAGTTACCCAAGCTGCAAACTGGGAGTGCTTTGTCATCTAAGCCTTCAATCAGATGTGAAGTCTGGGAGGAGAAACAGATTTGTGCAGCTACAGGCTCTGGAATTAGAGTTTCTTTGGCCACATGAGCTTCATGAAAGAAAACTAAATACATAGAAATCAAACCTGTACTGGCTTCCTCTTTTCTTATCCTGGGTTAGAGCAAAAGAGGAGGAAGAGTGTCTCTCAGTATCTTAAACTTACAAAACAGGAGAGGTTCCCAGGAAAATCTCTGGGACTACAAAAGTGGTAGCTGTTGTCAGCATCCAAGGCTGAGAGTGCAACAATTCAGGATGACCCCAGTTTGAGACAGATCACTGTTCAGACTCTGGCCTTGTTCTCAGGCCACAGTCCCCAAAGTGAGAGTCCCAGGAAATGAGCAATCCTCACCTTAGTGCACCAAGTCCAGAGTTTTTCAGGTGGCCTGAGAGTGATATCCCTCCCTGGTACCAAAAAGCAGAGAAGAAAGCATCCATCATTCCCTGGCTGGGGTGAACTCAGTGGAAGGGAGATCCCTCAGAGCTGGGGGAAGACTGAACAACAGAACAAGCCGAGAGTGCTGGGCCTTTAATGAACTTCCTCAAGTCAAAGCGATAGGCATCTGCTGCTACTGAAATTAGAAGCACAAAGTATAGATTACCCACAAGCATTATCTCACAGCAGGCATCTGCAGAGTCCAGAACTTCTTGAAGAACTGGCAGAATCACTGTGGACAAGGGACATGCAGAATTTCAAGGCAAGTCTGTACAGAACACACTCAGACTGACACAGAGGTCACCTAAGTACAAGCTCTGATGTAGGTCCAGTGGCTGGACTCGTTTGTTTTCATGGAAGGACACCTCAGGGATGATCAAAAAAAAAAAAAAAAGAGAGAGATAATGATCTTGTAGAAGCAAAGCCACAGTGCTAAAGAATTCTGGATTGCTTTATGACTGCCAGAGAATTTCCCCACGCAGAGCTGAAGAGCTTGGAGCATCCAGCCAATGAAGCATCACCATAAGCACTTTGCTGGGGATACATCCCTTCAAAAGAGATTATCAGGATAAAGTACTCCCTACTTTCTCCTAAAATATTTGTGAGGTCTTTGGTGTTGAATAGGGACAAACCAGCAGGATCTCAAAACAAAGTAAATCTACATCCAAAAGAAAGCATAAACATGTCTCAAACAAGAGACGTACAGAGTGGAAAGAGGAATCTTTGAATGTCACAAGAGAATCACCCTCTCTTAGTTCTTCTCTTGGCAACAGATAACATTACTCATTTTACAGATGGAGTCATAAGAGACTCCCAAAAAGAGAAATATTTAGATTTTGTTCTTTCCATCAACAAAACCTCTAAGTACTTCGGAAAACAAGTATTTTCTAATTTGTAAAACAGGAGTAGCAGCTGTTTGTTTCTTTGGAAAGTTACTGTTGGCCCATGATGCTTCAATTGCTTTTTGTGTTTTCAAAATAATTGCCCCTCTCAACAAAGCCTTGGAGCAGAGAAGCCTCATCTCCTCTTTGATGAAGTTCCAACTCCCCTGTTCCAGGAGAGCAATTCCATACTCTGAGTGCACGCTACCTGACTTTTCCAAAACACAGTGTTCCATCCATTTACGACAAGTTAGTTTGAGACAACAAGAAAAGCATACCCATCATCAGCTGCCATGTTGCCCTTGTCATGGCATTTTCTTTTGAGCATGAAACAACCCATACAGAGAAGAGGAATTCCTGTATTACAGATGCTGACAGTCCCAGGCTCCAACAGTTGTATACAAGGCCCTGCAGTCATCAGGCTGTTCCCAGCTGTGCTCCAGCACAGCCCACCCAAACCTCTGGAACACCACAGCAGATCCCCACTTTAATACTCTGAAGAGAATCTCCCTCAGTACTGCCAGCTTGCAGGGTGAGTTATCCCCAACAAGCTCCAAAGGCAGTACCAGCACACAGGTAGAAATACTGTGCTCAGGCCATCCAGCTTCATTTGATCCAAAACCAGACTGGGGAGTTTTCCTGACCTTTAGGAAGCTCAGAGCAGCCCAGCTCTCAGGAGACATGCACTTCTAAGACCAGGTCCATTCCAGCCAATTGAAAGTCCAAACAGAATAAATATGAAGCAGGACAGAGCTTCACCACTACGGCAGGTGGTCCCAAATTTCCACTCTAAATTCTGGGGAACAGTGGGGAAGCACGCAGGAACCAGTCAAACTGGAACAAGACAGTTTTAAACAAGTCATGCTACATTAAGCTCAAGCTGTGAAATTTTCATCTTCCAGGGAAACAAGTGGCTCTGCTGTCTCCAGTACAAATCCTACTCGTCACTTTTCCCGTGGCACAAAGAAATCCAGGACATTCCGTGATGGGCAGCAAGATTTGCAGTGTCTGACCTTACACTACACACATTTAAACCTCAGCTGAGATGCAGCCTCTCCTTTGCCTGGTTCTGCATTCTCACAAGCCCAAACCCCCCAGGTTATTTCTGACATGGTCAAGGAAGCTGCAAAGTGACAGATCCTGCACAGCAGTGCTTCCACAGCCTGGCTCCCTGCGGGAAGCCAAGGGGAAGCATATGGGGAAATGAAATGTTCCCCAGTTTCTTGACACCAGCCCTGGTGATCACTGCATCTTCCTCTGCTTTCAAAGGGCACCACATTCAAGTAGAATCTGCTCTAAAATATTGATTTAGAGCAGATGTAGTTTAAAGAGAGTTTATAAGGAAAGCATTTTTTGATCTTTTTTTTAAATCCTCTGAAGGGAGAGCATGAAAACAAAAAGCAATGTTAAGTCATAAAAAAATAATTGCTGTAGATCTCAGCAATTTTTAATTCCCCTTCCTTCACTAAACATCTGGGTTTTGTTAGAAAACACTATAAAAATGATTTTCCAAAACCTTTGACATGCATTCTGCTCAACAGGACCCAAAAGCTCAGGAGGGAGGGCTTCAAACCAAGTAAGGGTTTTTATTTATTCAGCCCTACCAGTGAAACTGGTGTAACCATCTTCTCCCTGCCTAACCATTCCCTGCTATTTGCAAGGGCAAGGGGGTAGGGAGTTGGCATGTTAAGATGATGCTCATTTAATAGAAGAAAAGGACATTACACCAAGGAAACTATTATTCAAGCAGACTCAGTCTGATGAGCCAAGAAAAAGCTGCTTCTGCACAAGCCAGGGCTCTTGAGACACCTATGCGATTAAGTTACTTCAGAACAAATTAGTGCTCCATGAACTGATTAGACCATAAATAAGCCCAACAGGAAAGAGAGAAGCCACTGACAGACCCAGCATCCTCCTGACAGCAGCTGAGCTCTACAGCTCTCATTCAGAATGAACACCAAAAAGCTGTCAGTGCCAAAAGGATTTGTGGCCTTTTTACTCCCAATTCAAAGTGCGTCAAAGCAGATGCAGTGTCTACAGTAGATAACTCATCACAAGAATCCTATACTTTCATTTTCTCTCGTCACTCAAAGCACAAATTGCAGCTCTCTCCCCGACCTAATAATTATTCGTATGGCTGTGTTTTGTTCTTCTCCAGCAGCAGCAGGAAACTTGATTAGAGCTGCAGGAACCCAGCCAGTGACTATCCAAGCTGCTGTTGTGATAGCACAAAGCAGAAGCCAACTCAGCAGGTAACTGGACTTGGAAGTCAAGAGAGATCTTCCTCAGTCAGCCTGAAATAGTATTTTCATAGGGGAGAAAATAGGTTGCCTTTATCTACCACAGGTTACCAAAGGAAAACTTTGATCCTAAGAAAGACAGACATAATAAATACCAAGACACACCACCATAAAAAGGTATTAAAGGTGGGGCTCTTCAAGTCTTCAGCAATTCAAAAGGCATTTGGAATCTTTTCTGGAGTCACTATTACACATGCAATCACTTAGGAAAGCACAATATTCCCTTGTTAAAAAGGAGTACTTCCAATGCTCAGCAGTTATATTCTCTTGCCCACTGACTCAATACTGTCTCAATTACCATCCACGCTGTAACAAGGAAATTCAGTCACGTTCCCAGAGGAATCCTGGAGGGCTGCTGTCAACAATTCCTGCTTCCTAATGCCATACTTCAAGTAATTCAAATGTACATGAAGCCCCTTCTTCATTTCTCTAAACTTCATGCCCATGGAAATAATTCTGAATCATCAGAAGCCAACAGAGAAATCCAAATGCTTGCAGAGCCAAAGTCCTGGGGGATTCTAAGATGAGAGTTCCAGTAACACCAGTGAGCTCAGTGTTAATGCCAGCACCCCTCTCATATGGGACTGGGGCAGTTCTCTCCCTCCCACTGTTCCACAAAAAGAATCCCAACTAACAACATCCAGCAAGAAGCCAGGGATGGTCATGAAGAGGAGCAATGAGGAGTGAAGATTCACCTCTGCTTGTACAGGGCAAAGTGTTAACCTAGTGATGCACTGAATCAAGAGACTGGATGTGGACTGGAACAGGAACATGAACATCCACACTTTGCAGGAATTGGGAATATTCCATTTTATTTCCACAGCACATTATTGACCTGCTTAAGATCTGTAAGAAAACATACTGTCCTCAAATATTATTCCAAATGTTATGGTACTAAGCCAGTTTCATTTTCAGTCAGACACCTCTTTCCCTGTTAGACTCAAATATCCCCAAGCACAAAAAAGTCACAAACTCTCAAAATGCAAAAAGTCCTTATGAAAGCCTCCCCTATTCCTCCCAAAACCCAGTGAAGTCCAGTTCAGCATCCCATCATTCCCAGGTGATTATTCTAAAGAGAACCTTTTATCCCACTCTCACCTGGAGTTCAGCACTTACTGGAAAATTTCTGCCCAAGTAAACCCTGTAATCATTTCAGACACCAACAGACACTGACTGGAGTTTCACAGCATTAAATATTGTGCATGAAAACAACAGTTAACACAACTCAACTAAATGAAATAAACATTACAACTGACTTCTGACTTTGTTAAACAGCTCCAATAGCTTGAAAATAAGAATCACCAACCCCAACTATGTTATGATGAGCCCACAGCAAACTTACACCTATGAGTTTGGTAGTCAGAGGAAGGTTTTCATAAATTCTGTTATCATGACTGATAAACCTTCCTCTTCATCATGAGACCCAGGTCAAGAGGGAAGGAATGGCCTCTCCTGTGATGGGATGATTTTGAAAGAAACTCTCTAATTCAGCAAAGGGGATTATTAAAATCTTGAGAAAGATCCATACTCAGTTAATGAAGACTCACAGTCCCCCATTCCCCAAACCCCTATCCCTGACATGTCCACACAGACAAGCTTAGGACAGCAGAAGAGTTTTAAGCATTTTCTTACAGTAAAACCAATTCTGACAATGCTGGAAAAATAATCAAATAGGGGACACCACAAAATTTACTGAATGGTGCCTAAGCACAGAGTTAATAAAATAGGTTTTAAAGTCCAGTGCATAATGTTGAAGAGATTCCTCTGTATTTTAACAATGACAACAACTCTGCTTGAGACTTACTACCCTATGCACTGCTTTTCCCCTAAATATACCCATATACCCTCAGAAGGCCAAATATTTTTGAATTTTCTTCAGCACCTCAGAAGGCAGAGTGGCAAAAAACAAGTGCTCAGTGGAAAAAAACAAAAGGCAGTGATTCATATGCAATTAGCTCAGCTAAATTTACTACTGAAGCCATTGCTACTCCAGCTGTCCTTGACACCTGCACAGCAGGGACAATGGAACATGACAAGCATCCTCTTTCCATCTATTGCAGTGTTCAGGCTGACACACGAACTTAAAATTGGTGACAGCTACAGTTCTTGAGCTGCTGCATTAATGCAATCAGCACAAAACCAGCCGCGCACCTTATTCAAGCCTCTGTTTGTCAGAGACAAAACCAGTGGAGGCAGTCAGGGCTTCTCCCTCCTCTGCTAAATCCACCACCCAAAAAGCATCAGTGCTCTCTACACTTGTCTTTTTACTCAAATTCAGTTTACAGTGACAGACAAGCAGAACAAAACAGAAAATTGGTACCTGAAAAGTTAAAATGAAGGATGTAAACAGAGGAAACTTTTTAACATCCTATGCAGCACAAGTTTCTGCTGGTTAATCTTTCTTAAATACAAGACTGAAAGACTGAGAACACAACTGAACTTTGGAGGTCAAGTTGCCCATTATTTTCTAAGGACTAAGCAGCTCACACTTTATTAGCCCATGTTTCTTCAGGCATTTACACAAGTTACATGCAGAAACAATTCTCAGTAAAACAATTCAGGCTCTGGTACCTAAGATGTGATTCAAGCTGATGACAGCATCTTTAAAATGTAAGTGTCCTTTCTGTGCATGGGAAGAGCACTCACTGAGAGCCACTGCACCACTGTTCTGGCACACATCCACCAGCCCTGCCCCAGACAGCAGCACAAATACACAAAAGCTCTTTTCTAAGGGTTCAGAGAAAGTGCAAAATACATTCAACTTGACACATCTTCCCAAATCCAAATGCTCAGAGGAAAGGCTTTAATGTCCCAGATCCTCTGCTATCTTTATAAGGGCACTAATTTGCACAGCACACATATTTTATCTGCACTACAATAACACCACAGATGAACATTAACCAGATTCCTTGTGGTGTCTGCCAGGTGTTTAAATATTTTGCAACTCAAATGCTGAAATACTATCTGCAGTCCAAATGCTTAAGATCATCCAGTGAGAACATGTGTACATTTTCATCCACTATGTAAAATACATCTTTTCCCATTTGTCACGTTTTAAGCAACAAACTAGAATTACCAACATATACTACAGCTCTATTCTGAAGGTTGATTTCATCAGGAAGATTTAACTCACAAAAGCTTTCATTTTGATAACAAGAACACTGTAAAATATTTCCTGTAACTTTTAATCTAAAAGACTCCACATTTATCTGCAGCAGGCAAGCCCTATACTATGTTCAAAGAGAACAAGCTCTGATACTGTGTATTTTGATAAGTTTAGGCATATACTGTGTATTAGAAAATAAAACAATCCCATACTATGTATTAAACAACATTCTTCTCTTGGTCCAATCAGACAACACATTTCTGAGCATGGTGTAGGTTCTCTCTCTCTCTGTCCCAAGAGATATTTCAGTGAGGTACATTTCACTCTTGTATGAGTGCCACCACTTAACTCCTCCTCCAGTTTGCCATAAACTCTACTCACTTCTTGCTTTAAGAAAAAGGCTTTGAGAAGAGAGATAGGAAGAGCTTTTGCAGCCTGAAATACATTCCACAACCAGAATTCTGATCTGGACAGTTCTATACATTAATATGTTACTATGTTAATATATTAACTTTGCTGCTTTTCTTCCTTCACCCACACTAAACTTCAGGTAAAAATTTGTACAGTATCATTATTAGTAAGAAAAATGAAAGGCCCAAAGGGATCAGAACATTTTTTACAGCATGTCAGTTATCTTCTTGAAGAGGAAAGAAAGATCACTCCAGTGAGAAAGAAACTAAAATACTTTTTGTGGTTTTATCCCATGTACTCTATGGCTCAGATAAAACAGTCAGATTTCTGACCTGGGGCAGGAAGGTCAGATTATCTCATACCTGAGCTTACAGACTATTTTAAACAGGTAACTGGATTAAAGCTATATACCCCAGAAAGCAAATCCACCGCAGCCTCTTCATTAAACAAAAGTATCCCACAAGCACAGAATAAACTGGCAGCAAGGTTAAATCAGCAGCAACACCTGAGTTGCTCTCCACTCAGGATCATCAAAAACCAGGATTTGCCAGTGTCACATACCTTTGATGTTTGAGGAGTAGAGATGACATGGACAGTGCTGGGTTTAACTCCACTTGCTTTAGATCGTTTATAAAGGGCAAATCTGCTTTTCCTGCGCCCCCTGTCACCATTAGGGAGGGATCCATTGTACCTGGAAATAAAGGAAAAAAGTTCAGCATAAAACACCACCAGTTTGGAAAGCAGCAAAGGAGAGAGAGGTAATTTGGCCACAATATTCTGGTATCATCAAATGCATGGAGCAAAACAAAAAAAAGTAACAATCAGGCTAAGTTTTGCTTCCTGAATTCAGCATTCAAACATTCTTTACCTACCAATGGTTGAAATTTTATTCTCATTTAAAAGGCAATTAACTACAAATTAAATACTCATTTTTTCAGCCACAGAAACACTTCTTCACCTCTAGAATCAAAGGAATTTAGAAGTACAAACTCTACATCTTCACTTTAATTTCAGAATGTGAGGAGTTCTAAAATGTTCTTCTCTATCACCCATCTGCCCACATTTCACACAGGACTGGAGGAAGAACAGGGGCAACATGGAAAACCAAAGTAATTTAGGGGCAAGTAAAACTATGAGAAAGGAATTTTACTCACACAGAATGCTTTTCTAGTTGTGCCTCCCCCATTTTTTACAAAACTTTAATCCTAAAGGCTTCATCTATCAATTATTAAGGAAAGAGGATGCAAGTGTTTTTAATTTATGTGACTATCTGAAGCCCCACTAATGACTTTCTTTATCAGGTGTAACACAGGAGCCCTTGACAGTTCTTTCATCTCTCCCTGAGGACACAGACCCAATGGATTAATTATTCAGAGAAGTCTGAAGCCTCAAGGGGACAGAGCTCCTTCCCCAGGGAAGGGATCAACTGAAAATTTCTTCGCAGTGCACAAGCACGGAATTCACCATCGCCTCACCCCCAAGATTTAGGTCAGGTAGAGGTTTTTCACCACCATCCCTGCCAGCTCTCAGCTGGAAGAGCTTTCAGGGCTTTATTGAATCTTCCACGCCTGATCCTCAGGAGATTTCAGACTTATACCCAAAAAACTACAGATGTTATTCCACTGATAAATCTCTTCTGTCTTACTGGTGAGGTCTGTTCTACACTGATCTCATGTTTCCCTCTCCTACAGTCTTTATGATTACAGGTTAACACTGCAGGCAGAAAAAGAATATGAAAAGGAAAGAAGCAGCAATGCAGTAACCCAGAATATTATTTTTTTTTATCATTACATCCTCTATATGTAACTATTTGTGTAACAGAAGAATGCACTTGGAGAGCCTCCTACCCTTCTAGGAATCCCAAAGGCAGGACTGCTGAATGACTGAGCACAAGCAAGAACAGATTTAAGATAAAAATTATCTCAAATCTCACTGCTCTAGAACTTAAAACCCAGACATTTAAAAAATGCATATTTAATACATGATGCTAAAGCCATGTAGAAAGTTGAGAGACTTCCAGCTGAACTTGTCCTCTCACTCCCATTTTCATAGGGAAGACTACTGAGTCTTTCTGGAATATTAAAGAAGATTCCCTAACACAGCACCAAACCAACAGGAGTAAATCACTATTTTTTCATGCCAGGCCTACTTGCACCTTGGAAATTTGTTATTAACTCTACTCCAGAGAAGTGCAGCCTGTGGATCCTCATCACAAGAGACTAATCTCTAGAAAGATACATCAAAATGTTCCACAGGCAGTTTAAATACTAGCACTTCTATTAAATAGGAGTTATTAGATTCTCCACTTGAATCTCCCTGGGTATATGCACATGCTTTCTTTCAAAGACACTATTATCAGGAATATGCCAACAAGTTTTAACTTGTTGAAGACAACATTCTTTCTACAAGTATTTTTATCTGGAAACCTAAAAAAGTAACAATTCCCTCAGAAATAATATATAACTACTATATATTAACATTCCTAGCTTTATATCCTGTAATTATTGATTTTTCTTATACTTGTGTAACTGCTAAACAGTACTGAATTAAAGTAGTTCCACTGGAAGTTAAAACCAGGCAAGTGGGGTTTTATTATTTGGGCTTTTTTTCCCCTCATTTTCAGAACACAATTTTAACTGGGAAAGTCCACTCCATTTCAGGTCTCTGTGGGGTTTAATTACTTTTAAAATACATAAATAAAGAAGCTCAAGGTTAAAAGACCTCTTGGAGTCTTCAAATAGGAAGGAAATACAAGCAAAGTTAACGTTGAACTCATTCATCCTGATTAGCACTGATAAATTTTTATGAAGGTTTTCCTTGTGCCCATTCCTACACTTCCTTTCCACAAAGGGCAGGAGGAGCTGAGTGGTAGTTTTATGATTTGTTATGCTTCAACTATAGATCTTCAAGTCTGATTTTGATCCAACAGTGGTAGAAAGAGCTGGGGCAATTCCTAGGGATACACACATGGTTTAGAAGGTGAAAAAAAAGAGGGTGGAATGAGATGGAATCATGTATGGAGAAGGGACAAGGATTGAGGACACAAATTCTCCATCACCAAACACTTCCTCTCACAAAGCCACTCCACAAGCAGGAGCAATTTCCCTTCTCCTCTGCACTCTTCCAATGGCTCCAGGATCAGCTTAGGGACCAGCACATCACCACACAACTTTCTGCTTCACAAGGAGGCACTACCAAAAGAACCTGCAGCTGGAACTCTCCTTCACCCACCAAAAGCCTGGAACAAATGTTGTTTCCAACTAATAAACAACCTAGGAAAAAATTAATTTCACAGCGACAGAACAATCATTTCTGAGAGCACCCTGCCCACACACAGATCTGTGGGGCCCTCTGGAAGTTCTCCAGATGTTCATCAGACCAACACACATGGAAGGAGCAGTCCAGTGTTTTTCCAAATGCTTCTCAGTGACAGCAGTATTGGGACAAGCTGCATCATGAAACCTCCTGGGATAATTATCTCAGTTGATAGCACTATTCCTTGCAAATAAGGGAGTGGTGCTGGCATGGGCTAGGGGCACCATAATTACCAAAGCCAGTTTCCTACAGATTTACATCAAACACTTGAAGAGTTTGGTATACAATGAGCTGCAAACTCCAATTAAGCTTTTCCCATGGCTGGGATGTGTAATGAAAGCCTCTCCTCTGCCTGGATTCAGGGCTGTCTGGAGAGCAAGACCACACATGCTCTCTCCCACAGTCCACTGTGGCAAGTTCCTACTTTCTACAAGTCTTGTACTACTTGTACTACTACAAGGACTTGTCTACTTCAGAGATTAGCAACAAGCTTTGAACTATTTGTCAGTGGGCTTGTTACACAAGCTTTTTTGGTTTATGTTTATTTTGGCTTTGTTTTTAAAAAAAAAATCCAGCCTAGACAGTGGTAAAGAGTAAATGACAGCTCTGTTACTTGGTACAACAGCTCCAAATCTTGACCTGCACCTTGGAAAGTTTGACTTCAGCTCAAGGAAGTCATCCTTATAATTAAGGTATCCAGTAGCTGACATTGAAGGTGCTGCATGTAGCTGATTTCTTTTGCAATGCTATCAAAATACAACCCATCATAACTTACATACTTCTGCATACCTATGCAAACTACCTCCCAAAAGACTAAAGCTGAACAACTCCTGATTTCCACCGGTAGTATTTCCCCCAGACAAAAAAAGAGTAATTTAACTTTGCTTTTCTTGTCTATTACTAACAGATCTACAGCACACCTCGTCATTTTTGGATGAAAACCATCCCAAATGCCAGACTTGGCTATAAACAGATGAGATGCTGCAGTTCAGTTTCCATAGTTTTAGTGAGTCAAACAGCACATCTTTGCTCACTAAACAATAAAGCTGCAGAAGCAAAATCAGACTTGAGTAAATCTTCCCTTGTAAGTACATTCTGATCCCATATTTGGTAGAATCCTGTAGAACATACTCCACATACAGCAAAATTCAGTTTGTGCTTACACTCTATATTCACCTCCCTGAACCAGTGTGGTCCCACACTGCTGCCAAAAGCAGTAGTCTCACCTTTCATTTATTAATTTGTTCCCACTACTTCTCTCCTTGGTTCACATGAAGGGGAAACAAAACTAGATTTATGTTTTAAGCTCAGTTTTAAAACCACATTCCTCACTCTCCAGCCCACTGCAAAGCCACAGAAGCACTTTTATCAGCAACATGGAAAACAGCAGGGAGCAGGAGAGATTCCCTTGGAAGTACTGCAAGTCTACAGCTATCATGACATCCACCACATATGAAGGCTAAAGATCCATTATTCACCTTTGCAACACCCAGTCCCAGAGCTTTTCACAGCTCAAGTCCTGACTAACTGGAAAACCCTCTGCTGCTGAAGCATCCAGCACTCCCTCCCTTGAACACACATTAAAAGGGAAAAAGTCACATGTTTATAGCAAAACACAAACAGAAAGCTTCAATATACACAAAGCTGACAACAAGATAAGTGTATTTGTGTCTCCCTTTATATAATATCACTGCCAGTACTTCATAGTCTTTACGCCCTCTTCCCTTGTATCAACCTCAACAACTCATTTTGTGCCTAGTAATATTTCAGCAAAAGAATGGCTAAGGATTTCCTCTTTTTTAAAAAAATGGCAAGAATTATTTCAAACACATTTTTCTGCATCACAGCTTCAGAAAACAAGCAGTTGCTGTCTGCCAGTTATCTGAGAATTTCAGTGAAACAGAACAGTGAAGTTATTCTCAAACTTAATCTCATGGGGAAGAGCTGCCAAATAGCAAAAGCAAAGCTAAGGAGTACTTCTGTACCAACAGGATACTCCTGGTTCATTTCCTCCTTTGAACTGTGTTCTCTGGTGCTCTATCAGTGTCATAGATATTAACTCAAAATGAGTTTAGGTCTCAGCTTGTCTCCAGCTGATTGCATGCACCAATGTCTGTCCCAGAGGCAGCTCCACCACCAGAGCTTTGCTAATCCTGTTCCTGTCGGGGAGTTCTGGCAGTGAACACACGGCTGCTCCTTGAACAGTCAGGGCTTCACAGATCTCTACAACAGATTGCAAGGAACACCTTTAATGCTGAGGTTTCTTGGAGGCTGGAAGGAGGATACTGTTTTATTTACACTGTTTTATCCTTGTCACCCTGAACCACAGGCACTCAACAAGCCCTGACTGACCAGAAGGTTCCCTTTCCCCAGTGCACCTTTGGAAAAATGCACAGCTGCTTTCTGACCACAGAGTGACAGGACACAGAGCTGGCAGAGTCATCTGCTCCATCCCCAACCCAAAGGCTTCATCCAGTCGATCCACGACACCTCTGTTTGAGTTAGTCTGGAAGATCCAGGCCTCCCCACTGTGTTTCAACATCTTTAGAGTTAAAACTTTCCCATGCACACAGCAAGGGAGATCCAGGTCAAGCAAGTCTCCTGCACTTCCTGCCAAATCCACCAAAGAGCTTAAACAACCCGTTCTCTCTTCCTTCTCACAGCAGGCTCACGTGCTAGAAGATGAATTCCCATCAGATTTTGCTTTCTTTCTGAAGGAAAATGTTTTAAGTAGTTACAAACACAAAACTAAAGTAGTATTAAGTAGAAAGGCTACAGCAATAAGCAACTCATGGATAAAGGCAGGGCTTCCATCCTTTGATTAACAAAAAGCCACTGATCCAAGACCTTTGGTTTATGCAACCTGGGAGGAAGTCCTGAGTGAAAGACAGAGTCCCACCTCAGACTCTGCTGGCTAAGACATCTCCATAGGCATAAATGCTTCCTAATCACTACCAGTCGTACAGCTTAACAAAGCCAGTCTTCCTGCAGAGCAAGAAAATCCAAACCAACAAGTTCCAAAGTCCCAAATAATCTCATCTCTTTACCCAATTAAAAGCACTGTTTTTGCATCTGTGAACTTGATTATCCATAAGAAAGGTATGTTGGAGTTATTAATTGTGGCTATAATCAGTTTGGGGGTGTTTTTTTTGCTTCTGAGACAAGTGTTTGTTCTTACAACTTGTATTTGTGAAGTCATTCTACTATCATAAAACACTTCAGGAAGCATTCCCTTCTCCAGCACTTTTGGAACACTCATTGGCACAGTGATCAGCCCTGTGTGCTCACCACAAGCCTTCTCCTCCCCAGCACTAAACTGTAGCTCTCCTTGCTTTGTTTTCTGCTCCCTGTACTGTCCTCCAGCTTTCAAAGGGGCTGCAGTGATTCAGTGAAATGCAGCCTGGCCTGATCTGTGCCATGACCCCAGATTTTTCAGAGAAAGGGCTGATTTGCATCACTGGCTCATGATTAGGAGCTGCTTTTAATTACTTTTTTTAGCTACCTTTCAAAAGCTGCTCCTACCATCAGGAACCCAGCAGTGAGCTGCCCCAAAGCCTCACGCTACACTCACAGAACTTTTATGTTCACATCCACCCAGCCAGCCCCATGGATTAGCTCAGCACACAGTAAAAGGTTATGTACACCACAAAAAAAAAACAACAAAAAAGCTTTCAGAGGCACCTACTGCAGATCAGATAAGCTAGAACCTACTTTACTCCTTCGCTGGGTATACAAATTAAGTAGAACTTTATCTACTGGAAACACCACAAGAAGTCACATGTGCCGTGGCTGAGGTTCTCCAGGGTGACCTTAATTATTCCCTGGTGCTCTGGAGCAGAACTGGTCATTCTTCTGGCTTGAGGGGGAAAAGCCATCCCTGGCTGCTGTAGCCTCCTCCTGCTCCTCCCACCTCCACCCACCAAGAGATGAAAGAATCTGGTACCCCACATACCAGGTTAACTCATTATTTTTTTAATTATTCCACTCCACACATCCCCCTCCAGCACCAGCAGGACTACCCTGCTATTATAACAGCTGTAACATAAGAGTAATAAAAAAACAAGGTTCAGGAGAATATTTATAGAAAATACAGCTGACTAATCCTCATGCATGTTTAAGGAATCAAACACAGGCACTTCAAGAAAAACCCACCTGATCTGTATTAACTTCACTCTATACAGGAAGTTAAAGGATGCTCTTGGCTTGCAAATACCAAATGGATTGTGTAAGAACTGCTTTTAAACAGCTTTATTTACACCACACATCCAGCTTCCTCCAAGATTCCCAAAACTCTTGGCTATATTGATACTCTTCTCCTCACTGAGGGCAGAGGAAGAAATTCTGGAGTAAAACAAAACAAAAGCAACCAGTCCTCAAGTGAGGAGCACAGGAGTCACGGCTTTATTACTGCAGCTACTTGGCACAGAACACCAGGGAGATCCAGCCAGGAATACAGAAGAGCTGGTGCTTCTCCTGGGCTGGGAGAAACTTTCTGCAGAAACTCCTTACTACACTCCTTGATTTTTCTTAGCAAATGGCTTGTTGCTTGTCCCAGATTATTTTTCTGGAAAATAGTTTGTTACTTTTGTTTTTGTGAAATCAAAGACAGCTCTGTAAGTAGCTCAAGAGTTTGATTAAAAGCTGACACTCTGGAAGAACCCAAGGAACATGCTGATGCAGCCTGCTAGAGCATCAGGATAAGCTTCAATTAAAGCAGTCAAATAACCTGACAGTTCCAAACAACTTAATAGATAAAAACTCTCTAGACAGGGATGACCTGAGTCTCACAACATAAAACACAGATAACCATGATATGATCAGGGAAAAAGAAAGGTAGCAACTTCAACAGAAAAAAACCCCACATTTAAGCTATTTTTATACAATTCCAGTAGAAGTAATATGCCAGCAGAGCATTAGAATGCAAGAGGTTTCCCTTTCAGAAAGCAGAGGGTAAGGGGTAAGGAAACCTCTTCTTTCACATAATGATTTCCTTAACAATCCTTATTTTCAACATTTTACTGCTCCCCCCAGCATTCATTTAACAAGGAGGCAATTTTATTGAGTGCTTTAAGCCCATCTCCAAAGCTGCCAGCTAAAACCATTCACCACTGCATAAAACCAGCCATGTTACTGCACAGCAAAAAACAGGATATAAACTAATCAGGTTCATTTCAAAGCATGCTTTTTATTCCAGCTAAGAGAGCACAAGAGGTGGGCAAAGCATCATGTTTAGAGAATCCTCTTTCCAACCCTAAACCTCTCATAGCACAGAGGAAATGCTACTCATCTGAGAAGGATCCATAATCCACCAAATGCCACCAGAATTGCTGGATATGGAGTTTGGTTAAATAAACACAGGTACAGCAAAAAGCAAGATCTGACTTTCACTGCATTCAAAACAAGTCAGAAAAATACAAAATCCCTTTCAAAGCAAAGTACTACGCACAGCTGGGTTCTGGGGCACAGGAGGAAAGAAGGGAAGGAGGAATCCTGTGGATCCAAACCACCAGGGGCTTAGGAACCACACAGCTTGGTTTGGAAACTATTTACAATCTGCTCTTAAACATCACATCAAGAAAAGGCTGCAAGTTTCAAAATTTAGACAAATTAGACTTCACAGCATGCAAGGGGACGAGAGACCTCAAAACTCACCTGCCCTGACATTCTGAACATTCTCCCAACCTAGTTGTACTTCCCACATGCTCCAAGGTGCAAAACCAAACTGCTCAAATTTTAGCCTGAGGAATGAACAGTAATAACACCACGTTACAGCTGAAACTGCACTACATTAAACATGATGGAGAAACTACACTTCACTCAAAGGACCATTTGAGCCATTGAAAATAAAAGCACAGTCCCAACAGTCATTTCCTAAGAAATCAAGTGCTTCCCCTAAAACCCTATCAAGGACTATTTGATAGTTCACATTTTCATAAGAAAAGGTGATAACTTTCTTATAACTTCAGTTCACCTCCAAATACAAGCAGTGGCAATGTCATTTTTGCGATTTCACAGACAGTGGAAGAAGTTCCAGGATGTCTGTTACAGCGTTTTCAAACACTCAAGCATGGCAAAAATCTTCTTAGGTTGGTTTCAGTACCATTTAGCACAGAGGAAGAGATAAAACTTGCATCCATTTTGTGAATATAGGTGATCTCACCAGCAGTGCACTGAATAGAAAGTGAGGCACTCAATTATTGCATCCTGAGCTGCAACATCCGAGTCTAATTCCATCAATTTTAACATTCCTTTTAGTTTTTCCAGGGAAAAAGACATCCTTTCAAATGCACAGCTCTCAGATCAACCCCAACTGCTGAACAGAATCCCAAATATTTGCCTCAGAAACTGAAAATAAAGAACTGGGTTTCCTTCTTTGTAGCACTTGCAAGCATTGCTGCCTCTGAACACAGCAGCTTTCTTAATATCACTGATTCTGCATTATATCAACTGCTCCATGGCACAAGCTGTCAAAGGGAAGATAATCTACTGCACTGCCTGCTCCTAGCACATTTAGAGTGGGTAAGTAAAGAGAAAAAGCAAAGAATTACTTTTCTGCCTGTTCTTGGTTATCAAGTGTGTTATGTACCCTAAAATCCACACAGGATAAATTATTCTTCATACCCTGTCTGAAAGAACTACCTGAAACCTACTGGTACAGAGGCATCACAGCACTGCTGTAACTGTGGGGGTTTTTAAAAAGTCTTAATAAACCAGAAATTAGCAGTGCAGCAGTGCAGAGAGCTAGACTTCAATATATCTTCTTCAGACTTAAAACACACTGACAGCTTACTAATTCACAGCAACCTTGGGTGTTTGCTTTTATCATAATCTATAACAAAGTTAATCAGACATCTCTAGTCAGGAAAAGATTTCTGCAAAGCCATTAAGTGTTTACTGCTGATCAGCAGAATGAATTCTGATCTATGCACCTTCATGACAGTAAAGTCTTTCAGTTTCACACTTTCACCGGCAGAATTTTGAGATTTTGCTTCCCTTAAGAGGGCTTCCCAAAATGCTACATAAAATAAACATTGACCTTTCACAAGCCTCAGAAAACACCACTTACTAAGAATGAATCAAAGCAACAGAAGTGATGAATTCCTAATGTGTTTTTTCACATCCAAATGCTCAGAGATTCTGATCTCTGAAGAATCTCACTACAGAGCTTTGTGCAGCAGTGCCTGAACAGGAGATCTTGCACTGCTGTGCTCTGCAGATGGGAAAGCATCTCCTCCTCACTGAAGCAGCAAGAGACTTTTATGCAAGACAACCACACGAGACTGTGTTCATACACAGATGCAAGCTCTGAAACTCTGAAGCCACACTGAAGGCTCCACAGCAGAGATGTTTCCTAGAGGAAAACTCTCACTCAGCTCCTTTGCAGGGCTATTCCAGCCTGCCTACTTCTGCTTAAACTCTGCAAGCTGAAGTTTCATTCCAACAGATATTAAGTAATGTGCACAAGTGGCACAATGGTTTGTAGAAAAGAAAATAAGTTTAAAATCACAGATAGTTCTCCCTCAAATTATTTCCTTTGGAAATCCAGCTCTTTTTCTCTGCCAACACCCACAAAGACAGACAGCATACTATTACTATTTTTGTTCACCAACTTTCAAGAAAACAAGCCACCCCATATGTTTCTCTCTATTTCTCTAGACTCCTTTGATTTTAAAGGCAAGGACGCCCTATGGGGCAAACCAGACCAAGAAAACAGAGGATCTGTTTAAAGCAATGTTTCCCCAAGTACAGGCCATAATATCAAACAGCATTACAGGACTCAGAAGTAGCTTTTGCAAGCCAAATGGAAATTCAGCTGTGGAAATAAAGCTCATGAGCCCCAGACTGAAATTGGAAGTGCATTGCCCAGCAAAGCATGACTGCAGGAGCTAGTTCAGAGACACAGAAATCAAGTAATTGATTACAGCTGCCTGGCTCCAGAGATTCCCTGTTGCCCTCAAGTTTTTATACCTGACATCACTCTCCATAAGGGCACCTTGGCCATGCTGCACTGTTTCCAGCTGAAGAGGGGAGCAGTACAATGCTGAAGAGCTGTGCAGCCACTGCAGTGCACAAGGATGTGCAAGACTCAGATTATGTCTGTACTATCTCGTTTTTATGTGGGTTTTGCAGATACCAAATTCTTTCCTGTCCTCCCTTGCCCAGCTAAAGGTGCTGCATGTGCATTTCAGAACATAAACCACACATTCCCTTGCTACTCTGTCAATTCTTTGGCATTATACCCATAGGAATATCTCTAAGGGTCTCTCATAACTGTTTTCCTTTTCTCCTACAGCCCTATTAAAAAAGAGCATTTGTAGAAATCTCTCAGGCTGCATCACCTTGAGGAGGAGCAGAAAATAAGAATGACATCCAGAAATACTCACACTCCATCAATTTGTTTCAGTATCTTTGTAAAACTCAGAAGCAAATCTCCTGGAACTGCCCCTTAGAAAGGAACAAGCCTGAAATCTACTAGAGAGGCATTCATGTCTGGACAAATCCCAAATTTTTCCTTTTAGAGTTTTAGCCAAGGACAAAAATCCTCCACTAGGCTATTTTACAACCACTAAGAAAAGGAGACTTTCCATATCCAGAAAATTTAAATGTTTGAGTAACACAGAATACTATTCTTAGCTCTGAACTGAGCTCATCCATGAGGCAAAATGAGGCTGCTAAGCTACATGAGATGTTGTTGACAATTCTCAAAGCAGTTTCAGGTTCTGTTCAAAATTACTTCAAAAAGCTGGTTTTCCAAGAAAAGACAACATTCAGAGTTATTCTCTTCTTCACCCAAACCTCTCCTACACCCACCCCTCACAGTTACCTGGGGTAGCAGAAGATTTGTGTCCATTCCCACTCACTCAAACTCGACATCCCAACACTGTTAGTACTACTGCAGGCAGCAGAGGTGAAGCACTAGTTGTGACAAGGAGAACAATGAAAAAACAAGGAGTTTTATAAGCCAGGGAACCAGCAAAGCATGATTTCCTCTGGGTACATGTCTTGCAGTTGGATTCCTTCTTTGTCTACTGAGGTGACAGCTCCAATTGAAGCTTTTTCTCAGAGGTGAGAATCAGCCACATGGATTCCCCAATGTCTAACAAGGAAGGGGGGTAGGAATCTCATTCATCTTTACAGCCTCTCCTCACCAGAGCTCAAATAGCATCGGGAGGCTGTGGAATAAAATCAGTTCAGTGACATCCTTCATTTCCAGTTACAGACTACAACCTCACCTGTCACTACATCTCTCAGTAAATCACGGCGTATTCACCAGAGGCAGATGGAAAATGACTGGGAGAGGGAGCCCGTGGTGGCAGCAGAGCTGAGGATTCAGTGCCCTGCAAGAAAACTGCCTGGGCAGCCAGCAGCAGTGACTGCTTCTCTGCAGATGTGGCATCACCATCCCAAAACTGACACCTTGTTCTGCCCCAAAACCAGATCCTTAAACAGCTTATCCCACACCACAAACAGCAGCAGTTCCAGAGGCTACTGATGCCTTGTGTGGGGCTGACTTAGAACAGAGACTAGGCTNTAAAACCTGAGGCATCACTAGAAGCAGCTATGACCATCAGTGAAACAAGCACCTGTTCAGAACTTCTCCAGATTTTAACCAGGATTTGTTTATGTCAAGACAAACTGCCCATCTGAACAGTCATTATCAGGACTTTTGTTCTTCCAAAACAAAAAACAAATAACAGGAAACTAAAAGGTCCTGTCACACTCTGCTTGCTATACCAGATTTTTAAAATTTTGACAATAGCTGTCACATTGCATAGGTCTGTACATTAAATAAACTCAGTCTTTCTCCAAATACAGAGGAAAAGCTAGGAAGAGAAGCAGGAAGAAAAGGAAATGTGTGTTATCCCTAACCAGACCAGCCTTTAGATTTAATAATGACTAAGTAAACCAAAGGCTGCTCACAATCACTTACACAAGCTCCACTTAGTTCATGCACAAGTAAGAATGGTGCAGGAGGTGGGAGAACACCCCTTTGTACTCATGGGTACAATAAATGACTTGTTTTTACAAATGAATACACTTATTTTCTGGATATTAAAGAGCATCATACATTCTTATCTCTCTTAGTTTAACTCAGCTAAATGTTTTGGTCTTTTGACTTAGGCATGACAAACTGATCTTTAATGCATTTCTCAATCTGTGCACAGCACAAAGCATCCCCCTTTTACCACCTGACATATTCATAACTAATTTTATCAGCTCACAAAAGTGAGACAGCTGGTTTTTCTCAACTGTCATCTCTGCCCAAAACTTAGAAATAAGTCCATATTCCTTCTGGCTTGGGTCTGAATAGAATCTGCGACTGGACCTCAGCCAACCCCAAATCTAGTTCCTTCCTTCCCGCTTGCACTGGCTACAGAACACCCAGAGGTGAAAGAGCAAATCACTTTTGCCTCAATCTGCTCATCCTTTAACAAAGCATCATTTTACCGCTGTTCTCTCTACACCAAGAGATTGCCAGTAGATAAAGCCATAACATAAATCAGTCTCCTCCAAAAAGTTGAAGGTGCAAACCAGCAATACGTGATCAGAGGCCAATTCCTGAGCTGAATTTGAAGTCACATTGCACATAATAAACTAGAAGGGTACACAGAGCTTGACTTAGACTCTGCTAATCACTTAAACCCTGGCTTTGCTTACAGAGGGTTTTCTGTACTTTCTGTAGTCTTCCTGCGTCCTTACATGGACAGCTATTTGCTGGATAACACCAGTCTCTGCATGCTGGAAACCCTAAACTTGCAATAAAACTGGATATATGGCACTCCAGCTCTGCAGCTGGAAGTGGAATTGCACAACCAGAGATAAGGCACAGCTAAGTGAGCAATGGAACTCCAGCATTTTGTGCTCAAACATGGAAAAAGGCACCAAACCCAAGTCAAAAGTTAAAGCTCTTTTGCTCTGACAGCAAGCAGACTGAAAATACTGGAAAAAACCCAGCTTAGTTATCTTTCATAAGCAAAAGAAGGAACATATCCAGAGATTTTGGGAAAGCTCCATCAAAGTATTTTAAATGGGCACAGGGACTCATTACCAAAAAGGGCAGAAAAAAACATTTGGGCATTACGAAAATATTTATGGAAATTACGAGAAAAAATTTGCAGTGCACATCCCTAAAAGCAAACGAGCAGCTTGCAGTCTCTACCCTGGCACCTGAGCAAGGCATCTCACCTAGGGAACAAATCTCAGCACAGTCAGTAAGAACAAAGCACTGCAGCTTCCATGGCCACTGCCCATGGAGGCAGATCCTGCAACTTCCCAGATTGCCAGTGCCATCCCAAGGGCAGCTGCACCCCCAGTGCTGTTTTGAGGCATCTCTCATCTTTCATTCTTTTCATGCTTCCAGTGAAGTCAGCCTAAAACAAAAGTGGAGTAAAAAACCATGCAAGGCTTGTCCATTTGGCTGCTGCCAAACTTCCTTCTCCAGTTTTTGCTCTGATGGAAGAAGTTACTCAGTTGCTCATACGAACCAACACCTGCCTCCTCACAGATCTGCCCCAACACCAAATCATTCCATTTGCTTAATTTGCCAGTAGTTTTTTGGCAAAAGCCACCAAGGTGCTGACAGCTCATTTAATTAAATCTTCTGGCAGAGTCAGATGAGGGAACACTTAGGAAGAATTCCTCTGTACTGCAGACCTGCAGCAGGGCACTGCCACCTCTCCTATCAAACATGTGGCTCTGGAATGGGACTTCTGCCCAGTGCCCAGCACACATCAAACTCATGAATCAAAACTCACTCCCTGATGCACTCAGAAACTACTCCAGCAAATTTTAAGATTCAGAATGCAATTCAAAGTAAGTATTGCATGTATGTTAGCAGGAAGGTTAGGGCAAGCACAAGGTAATGAATCCTATCAAGTCTGAAAGACATCTTCAACACCAAAATGATTTTGAATCCAAGTATTGAGCTGCACAGCTATTTGCTCTCAGAGGTCAAACACACACTAGGAGGAAGGCAACTTGAAAGTACAGCAACATTTTGGAATATTAGTCAATGTTCCATAAAAAACACAGTCAGTCTGTGAGGTGCTGAACCCTGGCACAGGATGTGCTGGGAAGCAGGAACCACACAGCCCTCGCTATCTTTCACCAGCACGGTGTCTCCTGTGAAAGGAGGACACACACAAACCCTACTCCTGTTTCAAAGGCTGTGCCTCCACCAGCACTAAATCAGACACCAACAATCAAAATGAATTCATGCTGTTGCACATGAAGAAATACAGCTGTGCTTATATCAGAGTTTCAGCCCATTAACTTCTGTGTCCAGACTAAACAGTTCTTTCACTCTTCCTAGGAGCACATGCTCCAGGGTTTGCACGTTTGGGCTCCAGTTTATTTGTAACAGGCAAGCAGAGATTTAAGCTTTTATTCACTTTAATTTGTTTACTTTCATACAGTGACTAATTGTCTTCACAGTCAGTCCCACTCTGTCCTCACCCATGACATTTCCATGCCTTAAGAGGATACACCTGAGAAGTTTGAAGCCTACCTGTTTGTTGAGGCATTGCTAAAGCCAGCCAGTTTGAGGAATAAAATTCTTTCATGACAGCTTATGAACTGGATTCTAAATTAAAGACAGGGTGAAGAGTAATTTGAAAGCCCACTGAAGGGATCATTACAGTTCAGTAAGTGCTTCAAAAAGTTAAAAAGCGTTCCACAGAAAGAAAGACTGATAACTTTTTGTCCTCAAATTTCTTTAACGTAAAGAGAAAATAAAATAATTTTGCAACAGGGGTCAGTTAACATTACAGTATTCAAAGAGATGACCACAATGCTTCTTGGCCTTCTCTTTTTAACCTACTATAACATGCCAGCTGTCTCATAACTTTTCTTGCCTGTCCCCACTCCTTTGGGGAGGCAGCACAACAGACATTTTACACAGTACTTGACTCACTGTGCAGCTGCCTACTGGCACCTCTGGTAAACACAATTAGTTGCTACACAGCAATGTAGCTATATCATAGTTAATACAAGCAATAAATATGACAAAAGAACATCAGGTCTTTATTGACAAACAGTCAGTGAGGGCACGTGTGGCCTTTGTACCAATTCCCTAGGACAGGAAGCCTTGTGCGACCCAGATTAGGTACAGCCCACATCTACTCCACCCTTCTTGAAACACGAGTTCTATCTACAGTGAGGTCAGCCTAAAATATTAAAAATTATACTGTTAAATGACCTGAAGTAAATCACTTCCAGAAGCACAAAACAGAGCCTGCTTGCTTTCCCTCTCTCCAGCAGAAACAAACTGCTATTGAAAGCAGGATGCTTAAACAGGTCCTTCAGCTATCAGCACCTTCACATCATTCCTCATCAAATAGAGCTCATCTCCAAACCACTTTGCTTTTAACATAACAAACTCTTCAGCTCTGTAGACGTTGTCTGTATCCATTTTCACAACTGCTGTTTATAATGTGCTCCCTCCAGATGACATTTCTGTTGTGAAACAGAGGAAAGCTTTTAGCTGAATTACTCTCTCTTCTCCATGAGCCAATAACTGCTGTACTACCCAGCTGTGTGCGTGCTTCCCAGTGACCTCACACGAGGAGGACTTCCAAGGCTGGAATATGAAGAACTGAGAGAAACTTCATTGCAAAACAGCTGATAGTTGCTATTTTTAGGAACAGAGGTTACACTAATCAGAATGAGTAATTGTAGAAGCATTGTCTAGATGAAGACAATGCAAGTCCAGTGTTACCTTGTTCACACATCACTCATAACCCCATCACACTAAAATGCTGTGTCCTCCTGTCACAGGGCCCCTCAGTGACAAGTCTTCAAATACCAAATATTTAAATCTGCTGAAGTTTCACCGTAAAGGGATTTCCTACAAGGACTGTCTTCCTGAATCCTAAGATCTTTTAACTCAAGACAACAAGTGCTGCTTGTGGGAAGGGCAGGAGAGATGCTTATTCCTAGGCAAACCCAAAGACAGGTTACTCTTAGTGCTGAATTCCCAGCACCACAATGCCTACTCAGACTTAAAGAAAACCCTACAAACAGTTTGCTGCCCACTGTCCTCCCCTGCTCTTTGTTTGGTTTAAATCATTATTCAGTCATGGACACTGCAGAGACCCAGGAAGAGTATTTGCACAGGAGGTGACATTACAAGGTCAAACAGAGGAGTCAGCACAGAGGGGGCACAGCTGGTGGTGCAGAGGAGCTGGGACAGCACTGCTCCTGCTCGGCCCTCAGAGCTCACTAATCTCTGCTTTGGAACCCCCACTGCTCTCGACTGTACTCTTTGCTTAACATGAGCACCAAGACTATTCCAGGCTAGCAAGTAATAGGATTAAAGCAGTCTAATCCCAGATGTTACTTACAGTTTGTCAGACAAGTCACAAATGCATCCCCCAAAGTATGAGGATGCTACTATGAACTCAAGACCCAGGACTAACCCTCATAAAGCTACACCAGGAGATGTCTAAAATCAAATATGATGCAAAAATAAGTGAGGCATAAAATTCTGAACTGCATCTTATCAAGAGGGAAACAAGCCCTCTGAAGGAAAGGCAGGAGCCCCTCAACATATTGGTCTATGCAGGTGAAGGGAAAATCCAAGGGCACCATTTAGTCTTTATAAAACAAACAAAATGAGCAGCTTTGCCCCAGAAGTCTCGGGAAGCAGGCACACTCCCTATGCCAGCATTCTCATTCCTGTCCCTCAAGGTTTAAACTCGTGACAAGTCACGTGCAAGCTTCCAGTGGTGACCTTGGGACAGAGCAAGAATAAACATAAGGATTTCTGATGATAAAAGAAAAAGCATCCACAACACAAATGGGATTTAGGGTATCAAACAGTAGAGGCAAAAAAGGATCTGACAGCACAAAGTACACTGGAAACCAGCTCGAGCTCCTGCTTCAAGCTGGGAGCTTAGACCAAATCCTCCTCTACTTCACTTGCCTTGCTGACCACAGGACAAGTAAGCCACAAGTATGACAGTGCAGAATAACCAGACTGAGATGACACCACAAGAAGCACAAAACAAAGACTGCAACTAACAGACCAGAGGAGTCATCTTTGGAAGGTTTCACAGCCACACCAGTCACAAGCGCTCAGGACAAACTGGGAACCAAAGGCTGTGCAGATAATACCAACAGGAAACATGACACTTCTGTAGGACTTTACAAACAGTTGTAAAACTCCTCTGCTGGCACCCTGAACTAACAAGCCCCACCTAGAGCAAGGCACAGGCTCGGTACTACACTCACACACCTTCTCATTAGGGTACAGAAGAAGGAGTTTGTTATCTTAAAGTATCAATTTATACCTTCTATCACTACTGAGCAAGTTAGAGAGCAGCGTTAGTTCTGTAAGTATAAACCAGCCATAATTTCAGTTTGAACTGGATAATAAATTCCTGACTTCTTAGGAAAAATCTGTTCTCAAGCAACCTTGTAATCACAGTAAAAGAACAGTTAAGAAGGAACATGAAATAGCTTAAGATACTGCTTTCAGCAACAAAAAAAGCCCCAAACCTTAACAGCCTAGAAAGTAATTTCTTGGTTTATATGCATATTTTAAAGTAGAACCAAGTGGACTGTTACAGTATTTACCCATTTACAAATTTCAGCTGAAAATGGAAAACTATTCATCCCTGATTCTGCCAGGACTGAAGAGGAACAGCTACTTGGTTCTACACAAGAAGTGCATCAAAGGCAAAGTCCTACATTTCCCAGACTTGTTTATTCGGAGTAAACTGTTTCCCATATTTTAAGAAAAAAACCCAGTCTTTCACTTCCACATGTGTGACCTCCTGCCTGTACACAGCAAGGGGATTAGTTTAACTTCCAGAATGCACTCGGTTTCCTTTTTATAACAAACATTAAACATGCAGACCTTTGATGCTGTGGTTTGCTTCAATAAACATAGATTTTAGAGTTTGACGTTTCTGCTCTCTGATTTTACATCGGTACTGAGATGTTGTGAATAAAGCCTACAGCTGGATACAAATCTGCACTCTGAGAAAGTCAAAAGTACTCCAAGGAATAGGATAGCTGCAAAAAACCAACTCAAGTATGTTTTTTTTCTTAGCTTAAATGAAGCAAAACGTTTGCTCTATCCAGCCATACACAAGCTTTCCAAAAAACCCACAGACCTTTCCTCAGATATAATCCTTTCCACTGTTTTCCTACACTGCAGTTAATGTTCTATTCAGACACAATTCTTCTGGTGTTTGATTAATCTCCTTGCAAGTTCTGACCCTGATGACACATTTGCAATATGCACATATAAGATCCACCATAAACCCAGCACAAGACATAAAGGTCACCAAGAAGCCACTGTCAATATCAAAGAAAAAAAACCCAAAAAAACCAAAATCTGTTTCTCCAGAACAGCAGCCTTCCAGCTATGACTGCTGGAGCCAATGACTCTCAGAGAATCATGACCTTGAACACATTTAACTGGTAGTTCCCATTATGTGCTACAGTCACTCCTTTAAATGAAACCTAAAGTATGTTTTCAAATAAGGCTTAAAAGCAGAACTCAAGTCAGGCAAGCAGTTTCACCAATATATCTATAGCAGATAGAGCAGGAAACCAAGTCATTAAACCAAGCCTCAGTCTGGTATCAGCAAATCCATCTATGTGCAAACTAAGTCCCCAGTTTAATTCCACAGCCAGGATGACTCTCCCTCCTCCTTCAGTCCATGCACAGCAGCAAACAGCACTCAAGGACAAGCAGAGATCCCACACTGCTTCTGCATTTGTCAACACCACTGGAAACCTGCACTGGCTTCTTCCTGAACTGCACAGCAAGAGATGAACAAGAGTGACGTGAAAAGCCAGACAGGTAAGTTCAAAAAATAGAAATGTTTATAAGCAAATAGATAATAGAAATGTAAATATAAATAGAAATGTACAAAATATAAAATAGAAATGTGTTTATAAGCAGAAGACACTTCAGACACTTTATTTACCCTGCAAGAAGGTAGTGGTAGTGGGAACTCTGATCAGTCAGAAAAAGGAAGTATGAAAAATAGGAATTTAAAAATGTGTGTCCCTTCGGATTAACACAAAAAGACTGTTTCAGATCTAAAGCTGCTTCAACTATAAAGTGCTTCATCAAAGAGAAGAGCTTCCCAAAAATTACCACAAAATGTAAGACTGTAAACATAAGTGAGAATTTTTGTAGAATCCCAGAATGGTTTGGGCTGGAAGAGACCTTAAAGACCATTCAGTTCCAACCCCCTGCTATGGGTAGGGACATCGTCCACCAGACCAGGCTGCTCCAAGACCTATCCTTTTATTCTACTTTCTCAAAAGGTTAAATTTAAGCAGAACTACAGCCTGTTTATTCAAGGATGTCCAAGAATCCACATTAAACAATGCTCACATAACTCACAGTGGCTTATTCAGCACTGAAGCCTCCAAATTAACCAATTCCTTTATTTTAATGGTAGTCAATGGAAAATTTACATGTAAAATGTTACATGTAACAAAGTAATTGTACTTGTCATTGACAAATGACAAAAAGTAATTGACAGCAATTTCAAAATTACTACTGTAACAACACTGAGGGACAGCCCTTAGAGTTTTGTCTGGTTAAATTAAAAAATGCATTAGATATTGGAAAATCCAGTAAGTCTGTATGACAAAGTCTTCCTCAGCTGAGGATGCACCAGGCTGCACCTCCTTGCTAAGGAGTAGGAAACACCAAGAAAGCCTTTAGTTAATAAGAAATATTCAATTTACAGGTACACAGCTACCAGAAACCCCATCCAAAAGAGTATTCAATTCAGGTACAAATCTTTCACTGCTACAGAACTCGGCCACTGACTACGGCTCATGTCTCTTTGCTGTTCCTCCTTCAATTCACATCATTTTAATCAAGTGACTTTCCTTAGAGGTCACAGCTGCCCATCCCCATCGTGCAGTCCCAAAGGATTTAAGGGCACCAGGCCATTGACACCTGCCTTCAGTGACAGTCACCCCCTGCAGCTCCTCCACGCATTTAGCAGAAGTGACACTGCTGGAATAAAGGCTTCAGGGCACAATTCAAAGTTAGGGACAAAGGGGCACCAGGAGCAGAGAGCCAGGACATGCACCTCAAAACATTAAGGCACCAGATAAGTCAAACAAAAGCTACCGACAAAGGCAGTAACAAACACCCTGACACTATTCAGGTACTTGGTACTGCATTCAGCATCTCCTTAGCTCCCTCCAGCCCCACGTTCCAAGAAATATATAATGAGCCATTACTTTGACAGGACTTCAAACAAAGCTGCTTTCTTTTTTTCTTCAAAAAGAATTAGAATATGAATGTTTCTGCTTCACCAAGAAATCCAGAGCCTTTTGTGAGCAGATGATGCTACGAGCAGATGTACACAAGCAGATTCACAATAAAGCAGATGATCTCTTCTTTACCAGCCATCTTGACCTGTCTGGCTCGATTTACATAAACTGTTTCTATTCACTACAACATTGATTGTGTCAACCTCGGCAAAACCTTAACCAAACACACGCTGCCACATCACTGCCAGCACAGACGTAGCACGGAGCTGGGAGAAGGTTATAGAAATGTGTTTGGCTGCACCGAGCGACACGGAACGCCTCGGGCTTTACTGGGGCTCACGCTGAGGTGCAGACTGAGCAATCCCAACTATTGAGACAATAGGGAACGTGCCCTGCTGGGAGAGCCACCTCCTGCCAAAAAAACGCCTTCCCCTCCATTTAAAGGTCAAGGTACAGCAACCTCACTTTAATACTGCTAAGGCAGAGTGAGAGCAAAAGATAAAGGGAAAGTTTTGTCATCTTAAAAACAGGAGCTCAGCAGTTTGCCAGGTATGCCAATTCCTTTGTTCATCATCCTTTTCACCACCTAATTTAAAAGTCTCACAGTTCAAGACACAAGTTATTCATCAACATCACAATAAGGCTTTTTTTTTAAAAAAAACAACCCACACAGTGTCTCAAAACAGCTTTTTCTTTTTTTTTTTTTTTTTTAAACCTAGCTGCGAGGCTGCTCTATCAATTTTAATCAGGCAGTTGTAACAGGACCTGCAACAGTATGCTTCTGCTGGTCCCCAGGTCTCAGTTTCACTGCAGGGATGAGAGCAGATTTACATTGTCTTATTTAAATGAAACTCCAGATTACAAGATTTTAATACAAAACAGGTATCAAGTGGTTTTTTTAACATACTGAACAGCTTAAGCTGTTCCAAGAGTTCCTAGTCACAAACGTTGAGTCACCAAAGAGAGGGATGTTTGCATTATTTATGGCACTACAAACATTTAAGACACCTCTGATAGGACACGCAGTAATGAACTCCTGAAGTGGCAAAGGGCTCTTAAAACAACAGTCTTCGGTCTAAAATTTAAAAATACAGTTGCTGAAGTCATGAGATTTCCTGGATTGCTTCCATCACGTCAACCTAGCCCTACATCCCATTGTGTGAGCAGTGACAGCCAATGCCCCATTGTTTGAGTGCAGCCACAGGGACACTCAGCTCCCTTGCACAGACTTCTTGTCCCTGGCTGCACTGCAAGGACAACAGCATCTGTTTGCATTTTCAGTACATCTTACACCTACAAGATGCAGTCTCAGTAGTTTTAGGGAAGGGCTGAAACTCAAACAGGACCTAAACCCAGCCATATACATTTTATTTCGATTTTATTGGCGTGTTTCAAGGCACACAGTGAAGATCAAGAGCCCAGCAGAACCGATAAGCCGAGATCAATGCGTGCCCATATTAAAGGCAAAGCGCACCAGACTTTACCAGGTTAAGATCAGAGCCAAAACATTTCATACTTCTGCACTTTCAACTGCTGCTAAAAATAGGAAAGCAACAGAAAGGAAAATGCTTCCAGCTGTGCACAAAGAGCCTCTGCAGCACAACATCAATTTATGCACTCTAATTTAATTAAAGATTCTGCATTATACTATGACTTTATTGTCAGAGACAGTGTTGCACAGCTGAGCTCACCCTCCACTGCCACAACTGAAACAGTAAGAACGTTTCTTTATTAAATTTAGTGTGATATGGGTATTCCTCACGAATCAAGGGACTTAAATTCAAGGATTTCAAGTACCAGCTACGCCACGTTCATGATAGCAGCTGTGTTTTATTCCACGGTAACTGCATCTTGACCCAGTCTCGTGACAGGAAACATTCAGCATCCCTTAAGGAAAAAAGGTGCACTACTGGATACGAGTACCCAGCCTGGACTGCTCTTTTTCAAACAGTTCTTCTGCAAAGGTGAGCATGGCTCTTCAGGAAAGCACAGAAACACAACAAAAATCCCTAAGAAACCAGAACAGGGTTTTCTACGACCTTGCAGCAAATATGTACCAGATTCTGGGGGAGGCTGAGTAACGCAGCGAGGCTGTGACCGTGCTGCTTCGCGGCTGGCTCCAAACCTTTCCGTCGTGCTTAGCACTGAAAAATTACTCCATTAACCACACGTTACCACGTACTGAACTACCAAAATTAAGCATCTCTTCTGAGGTTGGCGAGGGCTCTCAGCAAGCACGGCTTAGACGCTTCTCCCTCATCTGCCTCCGCGGCGCTCAGCAGAGCGGCTGCGAGCTTTAACAGCAGGGCAACAGCGTAATGCCAAGCGGATTACTTTAAGATCCATGTCAAGCCGAGAAAATAAACATTTCCACGACGAATCTGAATATAAGCGCTTCACCCTCCTTATTCCAAAGTCATCTCCCTGCCATCTGCAAGGAGGACGCCGTCTCCCGGAGCCAGCGGCCAAGGGACGGCGGCACCGGCGGAGGGACGGGGCCCGCAGCGGGGAGCGGGGGGGTTTGTGTTCCATAACCCCGCATCCCCAGGCCCCGCAAGAAGTTTCTTCCGCAGCC
>VXBC01012175.1:70044-90436 GCA_013399945.1 Ploceus nigricollis | reverse complement strand
GCCCTGAGGGAGCGGCCCAGCCGCCGCCCATCCCCTACACCCTCCATGGGCTCTCACCATCAGAGAGATCCCATCATCTCACCCTTGCGGTGCTCTCCTGTCCCAGCTCCTGTCCCCCAGCCCTGGAGGTGCCATGGAGCCCACATCCAGCGTCTTCTGCCCGCTGCCTCCTTCTGAGGGGACAGAAATTTCTGCCTGAGGGGACAGAAATGCCCTCACCCCCTTTGTTCTTTACTGGTCTTTCAGGTCCTTCCCAACCCAACCCAACCCATTCGATGACTTCCAAGGATATTTTGCTGCCTCGGATATATTCTGCCTTAACCCACCACCATCCCCTCCTCTCCTCCTTTGTCCTCTGCACCTGACTAAAGCCCAAAATCAGCAAAGATTGGCTTGAAGTTAATCCGTGCTGAGGATTGAAACTCTCATTAGCTGATATTTGAGATTTCCAACCCATTATCAAAGACAAAAGCAATGGGAGCATCCACCTTTGCTGAAGAGCATCCTTGGGGCCGGCACAGTCACAGCTGCTCCTGCTGAAAGCTTTCCCTCTGCCAGAAATTGTATTTAGCTATTAATTTTACTGGTAATATTATTTTTCTGTCGTTCTGGTGAAGAGGTGAAATGGAAAAACACAACCAATCTCGAAGGGCTGCAAAATGGAGACCTTCCCAGGGGCTGTGTGAAGAAGACAAGATTTTATTGAAGACAGGGAGCTGAATTATTATAGATTTATCTTCTTTATTGCTCTAACAAAATAGAAAAGAAAGCCGGGCCGTAAGTCACTGTCAAAGGAAACAAATAAATTCCCAAAAACAGCGTGGAAAACAAAGCTCCTGGCTGCATCCTCTTCAATTTCTGCATCTCTCCCCTGAAAGCAAGACCTTCCCAGCAGCCTGGCTTTCACATGACATTAACAAACTCCAGTGATCTCCCAGAAAATGCTCCTGAGCAGCTCAGCTCAGATGGGCTTCCACAAGTCAGTGATGGGTCTGGACTTAGAGCATCTTTTACTGCTCCCACCTGGGGATGGAGGGATGAGGAAGGACCTTGGAGGTCTGAGCTTGCCCCTCTTTTCCACTTCCTCATTTTGTAACACTTATCTTTTTGGAAAACAGGGGGAAGTTGAGCAGCTCTGCACCCTTTTCCCAGATCTGCAGGTTTTTTTTCCTAGCACACAAACCAGTGTGTTTGCTGTCATTAAACACAGGAGTGACTCCCACTCCCTGACTACAGAAAATGCACTGGTTTGCACTGCTGGAAAAATTATTAAATACAGAAAATGCTCTTCTTGGCATTGCTGAAAAATGAATGTGCAGGGAAAAAAAGATCCCAGTGGGACTCACAGGGGAATATTTACATCTATGGTGTTTGTAGGAGGTGGATGAGCTGTGCTAGGGCGAGAGGCACTCACCTGCCATGGACCTGTGGTGGGACACTGTGACATAAACCCTGAGCTTGGGCTGATCCATTATTTTTTTCCTTGGAAATGTGCTTCATTTGTCCATGTCCAATCTCTTCATTCTGCCCACGAGCTGTTTCAGGCTGAGGGGAGATCAGTCCCAGCCCCACAGGGTGTTCTGAGGGCTGCTGAGTCTTTTCTTGTCAAATTTTAGGTTTTCTCATTTCAATTCCCAAGGACCAATAGCTGCCAGCACTGGAAACCTGCTTAGAATTGTTTAATATTTAAAATTTCTAAGTTCTGGCTAATGAAGCAGAGCCAGGAGGAGGCAGCAGCTCTGCCACACATTACACAGATCCCACCCCAAATCCCAGCCCCTCTATTTCCCTCAGCTCCAAAAAATTCCTTTTGCAGCTGGTACAAGCAACACTTGGCTGGCATTTTTCCCCCAAACCCATTGAAATAATTGAGAAATAATCCCACAGCTGCACTCTGCTACTTTTCAGCTCAAAACATCCTTCCCTTTCGGATTTGGGGTGTCTCAGGGTGGCTTTTCAGGGCGCTGAAGGGAGGCTGGGTTGTTTTCCAACCACAAAAAACTAAAAGTGGGAGTCACAGATTACTTGGAGCTCCTTCTAGGCTGCATCAACACTGAAAGAGGGAATTTGCTCCCAGGTTTAGCACAAGCAGCTGCTTGGCTGGATGGAGGAATATCCAGCCAAGCCAGGCGAGCATTAAAAATCAATGTTTGAAAAAAAAATCTCAAACATGAAGAAACAGTACATGCCCATTTATTTTTAAAATGTAATAAAAAGTTCTTTTAAATGCAGGAAGATTAATAAGTCTCTAATTCAGCAAAGTACTTCCAGATGTGCTGGGCCCTGAGTGTACTTCAGTGCTTTTATGAATCAGGGCTTAGGGAATGGGCTTCAAAAGTACTGAAAGAGGTTTTTAAAGTAAAAGAGGGGAGATTTAGATGGGATATTGGGATGAAATTCTTGGCTGTGAGGGTGGGGAGGCCCTGGCACAGGTTGCACAGAGCAGCTGTGGCTGCCCCTGGATCCCTGGAAGTGTCCAAGGCCGGGTTGGAGCACCCTGGGATAGGGGAAGGTCTCCCTGCCATGGCAGGGCTGGGATGGGATGGGATTTAAGGTCCCTCCCAACGCAAACCATTCTGGGATCCTCTGAGTCTAAACAGTCCCTGAATCACATCTGCAGCTTCCACTGCACGTGGAACTCATGGCACATGGGATCAGAGCATAAACTGGGATAAAGGTTTCCATTCCCAGTCCTGGTTCATAGAGAGGTTTCCAGGCCTGGGATCAGGTTTATGTTCAGCCATCAGTAGAGGTGGTTGGGGCTGGGAAAATTAAACTCTGGGGTGGCAACAGCCTGGACTTGGTGCTCCAGGGAGGGGAATAAACCCCAGGAAAGGAGAAAAACTCTCTCAGCTCTAAGGTTAGGATCAAGCAGGTATCACCTGGGTGGGTGATACCTTTCAGGCTGGAAAGTCTCCAGCTGGCAGGTGAGTGAGGGTCTCAGGCAGCCACCAAGTAGAAATAGCAGAAGAAAGAGCAGCAGGTGTTTTAAAAGTAGATTTGATAAATAAATTACAGGAAAAATAAGATGTGATTGCTTATATTGATGCAATACCAAGATTAGCATGTTTGGGGGAGCCTCTCAGTCCATGTTTCAGGGGTTCAGTGCCTAACTTAGGTCAGGCTAAAACAGATTTCCTTTTCCTTACTCCATTTGAGAATCTCTCCTATTGTCTTAATTTTCCACCATGGCATGTAATGGTCTCGATTCATACTACCACCTAAAATTTAGAGAGGAGAATTGCATTCAAAAATAAATGGAAAAGCTAAAAGGATAAAATACTTTCAAATACCCTGGCAGCAGCTTAAAGATATGGTACAGGCTCCAGCTTAATATGTAACACTCCTTAATAAAGACCCTAAAGGAATTTTTAAAAGCAAAGAAGTTAAGTAGCAAAGTGGGGAAGATTATTAAGAACAAAAAAGATAGCTGTCAAAAATGAGGGAAATGGAATATAGCACAAACATTGGCAAATATAAAACCACAGCAAGGCAAGTGGAGAAGAAAGCAGTTTACCAGAGGCATAAAAATGCTCATAAAAAAAGCAGAGACAGAAAGTCAACCAGGGACTCACTGGGACCAGCAAGCAGTGAAAGTGAGAAGTTTGGGGTGAAATAAAACACTGGTGGGCCGAGTAAATGAGCTCCCCATGTGTCTGGGCTTGAGACTCCCACAGAAAAACCCTCCTTTTCTGCAGTGGCTCTGATGTGCTTCTTAAATATAAGTATCACCAAGAAAATTTTGGAATAAAAAGGTAAATTGGCAGAGGAGCAAATTTCCAGAGTGAGACGTCACTGGCCCAAGACTTGAAAAGAGATTCAAATACAATTACATGAATAATTGTATAATTATATTCTATAAAACATTGTATAAATATATTATTATATATTTGCATTTGTACAATTCTTTGAAGGGTTGCACTTGTCTGCAGGATGAGAAATAACAAACTTGCCACTGAAGAAGCAAGTTTAAAAAATTAAACTTTACTGAAGAAGCAAGTTTAAAAACTTAAAGAGTCAAGGTCTGACCTGCACTAAACAAATGAAAATCCAGTGGAGTTCAGGTAAATGTGGACACCTGGGATGCACTGGGAAGATCTGATACACCAGGGAAAGGGCAATAGGAAGTTTTTGCAGGAAGAAGTCAAAGTTTATAACGCATTCACACCCCTTAAAGCAGTCAATGAATATGTTGGAGGAGGTGATTGCATGTGTATCACATACCTGGGGCTCAGCAGAGCTTTGGCACCACAAGAGCTGTCAAAGAGATAAAAGTTGCATGAGATAAAGAAAGGGCTGCATGGATTAGCAGCTGAGACAAGAGAAACCAAAGGCTGGAAATCAGTTTTCATTTTCACAGTGTGGAGATATTATTGCTGGGATTTTGTGGTATTGTGGGGCCCTGGCCAGGCTGCTGACTTCTAATGGGAAAGTTTGCTGACAAGCCAAAAAAATTTTAAGCTGACTGTAAGGAGTTCTAGAAGGACCCAGCAAGAAAATGTCCAAGTAAAGCAGATAGAAGATGACCTTAGCCATATCTGTCTAATGACTGGCTCTAATTGAGCTATTGTCATTCCAGAAAGGCATCCCCAGGTGTGACAGGCACTACAGGTCTTTCTCTTGAAAGAGAATGATCTAAACCACAAAACGTGCCCAGATGGTTCTGTACGTCTTTTATGTGGTTATTCCAGAGGGATGTTCTGAGTCCCTTTTCCTGTGCCCCACAGCCCCCCCTTTCCTGGAACACCAGCACTGTGCACTCACTGTGCAGCTCAGTTCCTGAAGGACCTGTGTTAGCCAAGGGGCAGTGAAAATAAACACCTTTTGTGTGTGTCTGCCAAAATCAGAACACTGGCATCCCAAATCTCGGTGTTGCCTTTATTGCACTTTTCCCAGGAGGATTAGGTCCAGCCACAGCTCCAACTCCTGCTGAGGACCTTGCAGCCAAGAGCCAAGTCCCTCTCACATCACCACATCCCTCTATCCTATCCCAGCTGCTGTTTTGGGAATGGACTTTTGCTCTTCAAGATGTCGCCCTTTTTCCTTTTAAATTTTGCCTCCATTGCAAAGCTAACATGAACACAGTGGTGGGATGCAAAAGATGGACACAGTTTCCCTATAATTTACTTATATCTAATTTAGGGGAAATTCTGCTACTCTGACCTTTATCCCAGCAGACAAAGCTGGTGAATATGGATCCCTGGGCTTGGATCACATCATCCTCCTGCAGGAGCCATCCCTGGCAGTGATGGTCCCCATCCCCCAGGGGAGCAGCTTCCAGAGCAGATGGCTGGGTCCCCATGCACAAAGAGAAATTCAGCCATCCCATAAATCAACCAGAGTTCCCCCAGTCACACATAATGAGAACACCCAAATCATTGCAGGATATGGGGTAGGAGAGGAGCTCTGCTTTCCAAGCACTGGAGCTCTGGCACAGCACAGATCTGTGGTCTCAGCCTGGCTCTGGTGTGAAAGGGTCCCTTTGTGAGGGTTTGTCATCCAATTGCACTGATCTGAAAACCCCCTCTAGCTGCTGGTATCACCCAACCAATTTTTATCAGCCAAGAAATCCCCTTTTCAGGGGATGCTCGAGGAGTTTCAGGATGATGGGAGCCATCAGTACCAGCACTATGAACCTCAGACCCAAAACTTCCCAGTCTGCAGGTGCCAAAATATCTCACCCACCAGCAAAGCATGAACACCCACAAAGACACATTAAAATCAAACATCACTTCCACATATTTCTGCTACAGAGAATGAAATGCATTTTAGAAATTATTGCACATTAGAAACGAGAGACATTCCCCCAGCTCGCATTCAGCCAGCAGATAATCAGCAGGTTACAGAAACCTCCTCCACATCTCCTGTGTGATTCAGCCCGGGCTGTTCCTCAGCAGGATTCAGCTCCACAGCCAAAAGCACTGAGCCCGTGGGAGCCCATCCCCTTGTCTCCCCAAATTCCTCATTGCTGCCTTTGGCAATCTTTGCAGCATTGATTTTGGAAAAGGAAACACTCTGGGACTTGATGGGACAGAAAGGGCTGTGGGATCTTGGTGGGACCTCGTGTTCTCTGAGGAAGGTTTTATGATGGGGTGGTGGAGCACTGAACAGGTTGACCAAAGAGGTGGTGGGTGACCATCACTGAAAACATACAAGGCAGATGTTGGACAGGGCTCTGAGCAACCTGCTCTAGTTGAAGGTGACAAAATGACCTCAAAGGGTCCCTCCCAGCCCAAACTACTCTGTGAGTCCATTCTGTGGTTAACAACAACTTGGGAGTTCTGTCTTCGTGGGCAGCAAGACCTGGCAATTCATCATTTCCTCCTCTCCATCTTTTTAGGGTTAAGAGATGCCAGGTCATACCTGAATATGTAATAAAAGCAGCATTTGGCCTCCAAAATGTATACACCAGGAAAGCCTTATAACTCCCTCCCAGCATCTGACATTCTTTTCACTGCTGTAATTTACTGAGTGCATTGCCAGGTGCCCCTGGCAAGCTTCCAGGCTGCCTTCAGCCAGCCAGTGCATAAACTCAGGGGAAGAAAAAAAAAAAAGGCTGCTGCAGCCCCCAAAACCCTTGAAATCTGAGCAAGAGGGGGAAAAATCGGAAGGAAAAAAACCACAACAAACACACCACCAAAAAGCAGCGACCACCATCGGCGCGCAGATGTCGGGAGGATGTGGCAGAAGGAGCGACATCCTGCAGCATCCTGTGAAATCAACGTGCAGCGGCAGCTCCCAAAATCCGGAGCGCTGCCTTCCTGCCGGCTGTGGGAGCTTGCAGAGGTGGTTATAGATGGTCACTTCTCCTCCGTCTGGGTAATTAGCAAGTCATTATCTTTACAAGCTGAAAGGCTCGCTATTGTGGGCAGCGGCCGGGATTCCGGTGGAGTTAGTCTTTATTATGGGCTCTTTAGGAGATGGACGGCTGGAACGGTGCTTCACAGCAATCAGGTAATGGCTGAGAAACACGATCCTGGTGGGCCCCTGATTGCTCCTGGAATCGTTGGGAGATGGAGATGCCTTGTACCTCATCAGATAATGCCTTTCCTTAACAAAGGAGCCGAGTTATCATGGAAGAGGCTGAAAGCTCCTCGCCTCCAAAAGGCACTCGCGTGGCCGAGATTTACCAGCTCTTTTAGAGGGGAAGGTTCTGTATTGAAACACCAGAAGAATCTGTGAGAAGTGTGTGATACATTTTTTTGGTACAAAAAGAGCGCAGGCATACCTGCTGTTGCCATTAAGAGAGAGAAGACAAATGAGGAAAGCCTTTGAGCTGAAAGAAAATCAACATGAATTCATTGCTAAGGGTTAGCAATCATATACAGGGAGTACATCCAACCCCAGCAACAGAAAATACATTATTGAAGGAATCAAAAGAACAGGAAACCACTTGCTAATAAAAATCACCATCTGCCTTCTGGAGTGAAGGAGTCCTCGGGTCAGATGTTTTAGTCAAATCCAAGCATCCAGGAAAGCAAAAGCAACCTTATAAATCCCAGTCTGGTGGTGGCAAAACCACAGGGTTGTGGAATGGCTTGAGTTGAAAGGGACCTTAAAGCCCATCTTGTTCCAACCCTCTGCCATGAGCAGGGACACCTTCCACTAGACCAGGTTGCTCCAAGCCCCATCCAACCTGGCCTTGCCCCCAAAGTTTTCATTTCACAAGATTCATTTTATGTATTATCTTATTTATTTCATTTTGTTCGCCTGATTTTGGGGAAGAGATGGGAACAGAGCCATAGGAAGGCTCCTCATCTAAGAGCTGACCCAACCTGCAACTCATTAGCAAGGCCCTACACAGCCAAGCCCTCTGCTCGTCCCATCTGCAGCAGCCAAAGCCTCGGTGACCTCAACCTCCCCACCTGGGATCCCCAACCCTGCTTATAAATCTTTACATTTGAGAGGCAGGGCGATCGATAATTCCAGGATGCAAATGGAGCATATGGAGACTATAGCAGGCAGCACAAAGGCAGAAGCCACAGGCCATTTCCATGATCAGAAAGAGAAAAAGCTGCTAATTATGCAAAGGTCATTGACTGAGCACGGTGCTACATTTAAATATTTCAGCGTGTCTGTGCCTGGATCCTCGCACAAATGTGTTCATGTGGGCAAATGCTCCTCTGTTTTTGGGAAGATAAGGAAACACAGAAAATGTGCAGATGTCTCTGTTTCGTGCCACATGAGAACTTTAAAGCAGACTGAAGCGTCCTGAGGGCCTTGGGGTTCTTTTTAAATTTTTTTTTCTTCTCTCCCTGTAGTTAGCTATTCATGCTCTGACTCCTGGTTACTCCACACAGTTTACAGCACGAAGAAATCAAGATAAACATTTCTATCTCCCAAAATTTGCCTCATCTCTGTGCCTTGCTGATGGATGCAGCGATGGCAGCTTGGTGCTGCAGGGTGTCACCTCCACCCCAGCCACCCTGTCACCTCCTCTGTGCCCACAGGGCATGGCTGGCACGGGCAAGGCGAAGGAGACAAAGTTTGACTTTTATTCTTTCCCCTCCTCCTCTTTGCAAATGTGTAACAGTGAGAAGGGACATTGTCCGCAGGTCGTGGGAAGCACAAAGCCACGGCTGTGCTGACCTCCTTATAAAAATTCAAGCCTGCCCTCATTTTTCCTGGAGGTTTCGGTGGTTTGCACACACGTATCTTTGTCCTCCCCCCACCCCCAGCACTGACCAGTCCCACAGCCTCCAGTGCAGCCCAGCCCTGCTACCCACACCAGCAAATCCTCACAGAACCAGCCAAAACTTCAACAATCAGGGAGAAATTTTGAAAATTCTCTCTTGGAGAAAAAAAAGCTCCCTGCTTTTATTTCCAGTGATGCTGCCAGTTCAGTTCAGTGAAGCTCTGCTGCCAGTGCTGACAACTCAGCTTTTCCCAAAATCAAGCCCTTGAAGCCTCTCTGGCCGGTCTCTCATCATTGCAAGCACAGGGAAGGGTGGGATGCTGGGTGTGTAATTTGGAGATTTTCACTTAAATTGATTCTCTGTGACCACTGAGGTCCCTGGCTGGAGTCTGTGAATTTTAAAAAGGATTAATGCTGTGGGAGCCTTCATCCAGATGTCCCCCAAAGAGGTTTTGACCTGGTTGTGTGCTGAGTACTTTACACTCCTAAACCTACTGCTTCAAATCCCTTTTGCTTTCCCATTTCCAACCCTGTTGTTTGGGGGTTTTACCCCTTTCAGGCATTTAAAGATTGAGCTCCCTTCCAGTATTAAAACATTTTTAGAAGTTGTTGATTTAACAACCTAACACATATATTTTTATGTATCATATTTTTGTACCTATATAAAATATTCTATATTTTTATATTTATTGTGATGTTTGTATATTATACTGAGAGGATGGATGCCCACAGTTACACAGGAGAATTCCTGTTCATGGGGTAGGCTGAGCTTTACCCTGGGATGTGCATGAAGGGTCCTCACCTCTCTCTGCCCCCTGGTAGCATTTTTGGATTGATGCAGGGTCATTCTGCTCTGCTCCTCTCTGAAAATCTGGGATTTAAGCAGTATTTGGGAGTTACACCATTGGTAAATACATGGGATACGCTGGGTTTCTTCCCTCAGCCACAAGCAGGATTAAGGCCAAAGAGCTGCTTCCTGCCAAAAACAGGGACAATAATCCTGTCATAAGCCATTAATATGGAGCTGTATTGGCACTTGGCAGCAAACCACCAAGCCCACAAAGTTGTGTTTAATTTGCTGTTAGAGGACAGGCTGAGTCTTCTTCACTCCATTATACCAAGACAACATTTCAGCACCAAGCCCTGGAAACAGGCCACTCCTCAGCTCTCCATGACTCCACATCTCCATCCCAGGATCACTGGCATTGCCCATCCATTGCTGCTCTAATGGAAATTCCAAGAGCTCCTGGTTGCTGGGATGGCCTTTGAGCAGTAAATCCCAGGGTTTTCTGCTCACGCTGATGCTACCGTGGGAAGCAGAAGGTGTTTTGTCCCCCCAAGAGCCAACCCAGCCCTGGCACTCATCTCATTTTGGCTCCATGCACACGGCAGAGTAGCAAGAACAAGCAGAAACCACCCTATTTCCCCCCCAGAATAACAGCCAGGTGGGATTTTTTACTTTCCACAAGGTTTGTTCTCCCTCCTCCCATCCCAGCCCACAGGTCCCCATGCAAGCTGGGTTCCCTGATAGTGCTGGGCTTTGCCTGGTGACTTCCTGCCTTCCCTGGCTTCCCATCGGACACAAAGCCTTCCCCCATCATCCAGGATGTCGTTTTCTATTTTTATTCAAATCCCTTTAACTTTTTGACATTTTTAAGGCAGCAGCCTGGAGGAAATAGATTATCCTGCTGGTGGTACTGTGTGGCTCCAGTCCTTGGTTACGAAGATAAAACTTCTTCTCAGGGTTCATCACATTCCTGAACTGTCTGTGACTCCTAAGTCACAAAAAAGCAAATAAAATGCCTGTGAGCTTTTGTTCCATAAAATTTTATGGAACTCATCATATCCTCCATGTGGATGAGGAACAACAAGCGAGGAACAACAACCAAGGAACATCTCTTGTTTTAATACAGACAGCCTGGGAGACAACTGCAGCCTTTTACCTCAGCTCCTTGGATGCCTCTTGGCTTCCTCAAGTCCCATTCGAGTCTGGAAGCTGTTTAGCTGTCCTGACATTGTGTAGGGACATGAAAAGTGGGGCAAAATGATGTGCTGAGGGTCTTTCACAAACTGCAGTCACTGACACAGGGACCACTGCTGGTATTTTGTCACAGAATCACAGAATGGTTTGGGCTGGAAAGGATATTAAAGATCAACTCATTCCACCCCCTGCCATGGGCAGGGACACCTTCCACTATCCCAGGTTGCTCCAAGCCCCATCCAACCTGGCCTGGAACACTTCCAGGGTTGGAGCATTCACGGTTTTTCGGGGGAACTTGTTCCATCGTTGTCCTCACTTGTCGTGCAGAATCAGAGTTTGATGTTTCCTTCTTTTGGCTCTGTAACTACAGGAGCAAATCCTGCTTTTAATTTTGGCCTGTATTTTTTGCCAAACAAACTTGCTGTAAGGTCTCACATCTCCTTTGTTTCCAGCACCTGGAGATGTGCAGAAAACCAACGCCTTAGGAATATTTTGAAGCAACAAGAGGAGAAACTCAAGAGCGGCTCCAGGGAGAACGCTCCCACGTTCCTGAGATTCCTCTTCCAACGCTCTCAGACAGACTCACAGTTTTATTTGCAAAAACTGGGAATGCTTCCAAATCCCAGCCTGTAAAGCCTTTCACCAAAAAAAAAACCAAAAAACACAAACCAACAGAGGAAAGCCATGTTTTCCCCTGCTGTAGAGCAGGAGACCCTTGCAAGCAGCAAAGCCCCTGCAGACATGCCCCTGTAAAGGGCAGCATGCTGTGAGTGTTCACCACTGATCTGATGCTTCCCAGGAAGCCCAGGATTTCAATTTGCAAGCACAGCTCTGGGTTGTGTCTCCAAGGATAAAGTGCTCTTCGTCTGCAGGAAAAATTCAAGGCGGGAATAAACAAGGTTTGCTGGGAGCCCTGACAGAGCAGGGTCCCTTGGCCAAGCTCTTGAGTTCTTCTCAAGAAGAACTTCTTCTTGTTCTTCTTGTGTTGGTGCCCCCAGTGTGGAGCAGCTGCTGAATCCCATGCACCTGGATGAAAGACTGTTGGATTTGCCCCCATTTTCCCAGCAAGTGGAAAAAATAAGATAGAAAAAGAGGGTGTTTCTGCTTGTCAAGGGTAGGACACAGGTAACTCCTCACACCTGCAGCCAAGCCAGCTGGGCAAGCACAGGTGTGATGCCAACATTTGGACTGATGTGAGCAGCAGTGGAGAAACCCCTTTTAGAGGTGTTAATTTGCCACGTGGGCTCGGGGTTTTGTGGCAGAGGTTTGACTTTTTGCTTTTTATTTTCCCACTGGAGCTTAGAAAAGACACTGACCTTGAGCACGCAGTTTTCCTTCTCTCTCAGATCTCCTCTCTCTTGGTCAGTTACTGCCAGTGACACCAAGAAAAGAGGAGGAAAAAGCTGGAACAATATGTATTACATTGTTTTAACCTCATTTTGCACATCCTGAGCACTCATTCTGTTGATCAGCAAATGAGCTCTGCCTTTTCAGATCTGATCTCCAGCTGGCTGCAGCCTCTCCTGGAGCTGCAAACTCCCAAACCCAGGGGTGACAGCTCCCCACCCAAAGGAGGGCAGATGGGTGGCACCGATGGACAACCTGCTTTTCAAGGACAGGCTGATCACAGAGGACCTGAGACAGGTCCAGAGGCACCTGGGTCTGTCCACTGAGCTGAGCAGCCTCACCACTAAAAGCAATTAGCGTTCGTGCAGAGAGGTCTGACAGACCCTGCTCTGCAAATGCTGAAGTGTTGACACTTCCCAGCAAGCTGCATCTTGTGCTACTGGCAAAGAGGAAACTACTCTGTTAGATTTGCAGGGTTTACCTGCTACATCTTCCTGTTTCTCTTGATGCCTCAGGTTTGAGCTTTTATATTTTTCAGATTCTGTGCTGCTTTAGTGTGTGGGTCTGGGCTTCATATGAGGGGATGGTGAGCTCTGTGCACAGAGCAGGGAGACAAAACAATTCCTTCTCCAGCTGGGCACCAAGGGCAAATGATCCAAATCTCAGGCCCAAGAGCACAAACAACGTGGACTGAGGCGAGAAAAACAAGAAGGATGGGACTTCATGGGGTAAAGCTGTAACTGGACAATGAACTCCAATAGGCAAATGGAGCAGAACTTATAAAAGTGAGAGACCCCGTGACTGCTCGTCCATTTTGTGACCATTTTGGGTTCCCCTAAAGTGTAACCCTGACTGGGCTCTTGTGCTGCCCAAGATGTATCCATTGAGGCCTTCTAATAAATCCCTACTTTATTCTTTAGGTCCATCTAGTCTCTGTTCTAGGTCAGCCTTCACAAGGCTTCACTCTAACTCAGGAGCAGCCCAGTGCTGATGTCCATGCTCAGATCTGCAGTCACAGGATTATGGAATGGTTTGGGTTGGAAGAGACCTTAAAGATCATCCAGTTCCACCCCCCATTCCTGGAGAATGTACTTGTGCCTCGCAGCTATTGAGCTGCACAAATATGTGGAGTGTTGCTGATAACTTGCCAAGGGAAATCTGGAAAACGGAATCTGCAAAGAAATAATTCTGCTTGTAGACTCCTATTTTATGTGTTTCTGTTTCCTTCCTTCTTCTCCCCCCACTTCCCCCTCTCCCCCCTCAATTCCATTTACATCTAAATAGGGCCTTTGTTTTTTCTGAGTTAATATTTGGTCACTGGTCCCCATTCAAGGCTCCTAGCTGAGCTTCTCAGAGCAGAGGCATTCCCAGGGGAGAGCAGGGTCCGAGCAGGACGTGGATCCGTTGCCACGCAGCTCCTCCAGGACCACACTGGAAATGGCTTTTACATATGGATTTGTGACCACATGATGCAAACTTGTTTATTACCAGCACACAGACATAAATAGCACATCCTATATCACAGAACCATTTAGGTTGGAAAAGACCTCTGAAATCATTGAGTCCAACCTGTGACTGTCACCACCTTGTCACCCAGACCAGAGCACTGAATGCCACATCCAGTAGTTCCCTGGACATCTCCATGGATGGGGGCTCCACCACGTCCCCAGGCACTCCATTCCAATGCTTAACAACCCTTCCCATGAGGAAATCCCTCCAGATTTGGTATAACAGAAATCCAGGATCGAGCCCACTTTAGAGGTGGTTTATCTGATGTCACCATCAGACTGAAAGTTGACACAACTTGAGCTAAAGAGACACTTCCCAAAGACCCTGCTCAATCAAGGATGTATTTCCAGCTAATCACTTTAGATCCTCCCAGAGACTTGCATCAACTCCAGGCACTGACAAGGGGAACTGTCCATTAAGGGATTGATTTCCACTGAGGTATCAGCTCCTCTTTGTTCAGCTCCTGTCAGATCAGCCAGTGATGCTCTGTTGATTTACAAGGTTCCAGCTCTCCTCATCATCACTTTTTCTTGCCTTTTGCATTGAAGCTACAAGAATATATGTTTGCTTCTAGGCTTGTCTATGTGCAGTAGTATTATGGTCTTATCTGCCAGCTGAGCTACCCCAGCTGGAACCCAAAGCTTGTTGTTATTTCAGTGTAAGACCCTGTTACATCATATCCTCTAAACTGGACTTAATTTCTGTTTGTAAATAAGCAGATACTTTAAGCAGGGAAAAAAAAAAGAGATATTTATAGGCTTAAGTAAAGCATCTGCTTAGACTGACACTGAAATAAATGCAGGTGGAGTTACAACCTATAAACACAGCAGTTTTTCTAACCAGGGACTGTAAGGTGAGACCTCAGACTGATTCCACCCAACCTAATTCACACATCTGCACAGACTTTTGGGGTTTGTTTTGTTTGCTCCAAGTGTTTCCTGCTTTTGCTCAAGTCAGCTGGGAATGGGACTTGGCTGTACAGCAGGATCCGACCTCCCATGGAGCAGTAATGGTTGAAAATCCAGGGATGCAGAGTTGGGTGCAGCTCTCAGGTGAAGACAAGCAGGTATCAATCACCATCTCACTGCCCTGCCTGCAAGGCTTGGCAGAATTGTCTGCACCTTATGCCAGGAATTGCCAAGAAAATGGAAATACTAGAGAGGTTATGCAGAAAAAATAGATTCATCTTTGGTACAGGAGCACCAAGAGTTGCCCATGCCACAGATGGTCCCAAATTATCAGCCCACACAGCACCAGGGTGGAGGTGGGCTCCATTGTGGCCAGGAGAAAAACAGGGAAGAGCTTGAGAGGAGAAAGGGAGAGGAAGACACACACAAGGAGCCATTGGGTGCAGGATGTGCATGATGGAGGCCAAGGAGCTCAGGAGGATTGTGAGGATTTACAATCATGGAGTGGTCCGGGCTGGGAGGGACCTTTAAAGATCATCCAGCTCCAGCCAGTTCCAATACCATCCTTTGAGGGACACCACCAGATTGTCTCCATTGGGACGCTGAGGCACTGACTACAGCACTTTGGACATGATGATCTGGGTAATTCCTTCTCTTAGGGAAGGGCTGAGTTTATCCTTGTCTCAGAGACAAGGTGTGATCAAAGAGGAGGGACCCATGGTCAGAGCTCTCTTGCTTAAATAGCTGGTGGAAAGAGGGTTTTCCAGGCATGTTCTTCACTGCCATCCAGCCTATTCCCCAGCCACCCCAGAGGCACAGACCCCCAGCAGGCCCTGCTCCCCTCTGTGGGCCCTCTCTCTGATGGCCAATGCCAGCAGAGCAATGCTCTCCTCTCCCTCTTTTCAGCATGGCTACATTTCCTTGGCACATCAGCATTCTTCAAAGTGTAATACCAGAAAACCCCACTCCTACACCCCCTTTCTGTGGGGAGATTTAGGACAGACCACAATGAGATGCACCCATATCCTTCAGCTGAGCCCTGCTGGGCACACATAGCCTTAGAGACCCACATATTGGACCTTGACCAGAAAAAAGCTGAATTCAAGATTTAAGAACACAGGGTTGTTCTTGGCTCCAAACCCCTCCTGCCTCCTCAGCTGTTGACCACAGCAGGATGATTCCACAGCCGGGCTCAGTGTAATTATTCTGCTTTCTGTCTTGAAGCCACGCAGAGATGGAGTTACATAACAATACTGCTTAAGCACTTGCAAAATGCACAATTTGATTAATCTCAGCAATGTGCCGGCTCCAGGATCTAGAAAGACAGCCATGTGCATTTTAACCAAGTTAAAGCCCAAAGCTTTTCATTTCATCCTAATGGATAGCAAAGGTCATTCTCCATTTGATAGATGATGATAGTGCTGCTGCATTTATCTTGTGGCTGGCAGGGCTGGATCCCTCTGAAGTTGGTGTTAATGAGATTCCTCCTACCACCACAGGCACGAAATTCTCCAGTGAGGCATTGGCACTGGATTTATCGTGGAGGTGCCCATTCTGCATCCACACAACAGGATAAATGCAACTTCCCATCATGCTGATGAGGTGCCCACGGCAGCTACGTCCTGATGGAATGGTGTTTTCCATGGCATAAATCCCAGGTGGTGGCAACTGACTCCGCACCTAGATGCATTCCTTCTCCTCCTGACTCAGTTCAGCAACATTTTTCAGGAGGAACAGGTACCAGCGAAGAATTAAAGTGTAGATCCTATGTTTTCCCCTTGGGAAAAACGCCTAAAATAAAGCTATCAGCTGGAATCCTGAAGGGATGATATTTATTTCACTTGCAGAACCACTTAGCAGCATCCAGAAGCCACGGAGTTCCCAAGCTGGATCATAAATTATCAGAGATATGTTCATGTGCTTAATGGTGCTCTTGTGTCTCACACGGTGAGAGGTGGATGAATTAAAGCCACAGGAGATGTAGAGCCTCCCTTCCAAGGGTGAGGTGGGAGCTCTGGTGGGGAAATGGGACCAGACAGCAGCACAGAACATGAGACCCTTCTGCAGGGGAGAAGGATGTGGTGAGAAGCTCAGGAGCAGACCTGGGTGCTGTAAAATCCTTGGGAAGAGCAAGTGCTGTGTGACAGCCTTCCTCCATCTCCTCCTCCTCCTGGTGCTGAAGGAGCCCAGCAGACCATCAGGGAGGCAGTGGAAGGAAAAGCCCAGGGGATGAAATCTTGGAGAAGAATTCCTAGCTGGAGCATCAGCTGCTGAGCTGGGCATGACTGCCTGGATCCCTTCTCCCAACAATTTATCCCAGCACTGTGGGGTTTGTTCCAGCAAGGAGACAGACTTTCCCAAAGACATTCAGAAAAAAGCTGAATTCAAAGAATGGTTTGGTTTGGAAGGAATTTAAAGCTAATCTCATTCCAACCCCCTGCCACAGGCAGGGACACCTTCCACTATCCCAAGCTGCTCCAAGCCCTGTCCATCCTGGCCTTGGACACTTCCAGGGATGGGGCAAGAACAGATCCCTGATATCCTGGGCACTCACACGTACATGTACATAACCCTTTCTTGGAGGTGGAGAAATCCACCTGTAGTTTGCCTCTGGAGGCCCCTGTGTTTTCCACCTGCCTCCTTCTGTAAAGGCAGGAAAGTCCTGAGTGCTGATGAGGGACTTGAAGTGATTGGGAATGCTTCAAACACAGGGGTTTGTCCTTAAATTACACGGCCCATTAACAAGCCTAAATTAAAACAACACTATTAGCAGGAGATCTGAGGGAGAAGGTGGCTTCAATTTTCATACAAATGACACATAACTAAATGCCAGAAATTTAATATACCAATAATAGCCCTTTAAATCCAGTCTTACCAACTGCAATTATTGTAAGTCCACACCAACGCCCCCAAAAATCGTAAGACTGACACTGGAAAGATCAGCAAATCACAGAAAGCATTCACTTTTTTTTTTTTTTTTTAAATTTGACATCGGTGTTTTGAGATTTCATCTTTTGAAACTGCTCAGCACCTAGGAGAAATTAATAATACAATTAAATACCCCATGCAGGACCATTTTGCAGGTAGTGGAGGAATTGAATTAGCCCAGGTGCCCAAAAGGTTTCTCTAACATACAGAATCATAGAACCGTGGAATATCCTGAGTTGGAAAGGACCCATAAGGATCACCAAGTCCAAGTTGTGGCCCTGCACAGGATAACCCCAAAAGTCACACCATATGTCTGAGAGAACTGTCCAAACACTTCTAGAGCTCTGACAGGCTTCATGCCACAACCTCTGCCCTGAGGAGCCTGTTCCAGTTCTCAACCACGCTCTGGATGAAGAATCTTTTCCTAATTTCCAACCTAAACCTCCCCTGACCCAGGCCTTGTGCTGCCTTGAATGATCACAATCTTCTGCCAAACCCCATGACTTCAAAGCCTGAAGCATCCCTGGGCTGTTTGATGGGCTGAGCATCACCCCCGGGATCAAACAAACCCCTTGGCCCCAGAATCAAAGGTCAGCAGTTGTGCTCAGAGCTGACACATGATGAGCCCTGCTGAGCACCAGGCCCTTCACATGTTGGGCAGCAGACAAGCCCCACAATGGTCCCTTTCATCCTGACCTCCAAATTCCACCTCATTTTGGGCCACCACAGAGCTCTCTCCGTCCACGTGACTTTGCCGCCTGCCTTTGCCTCGGGACAGGCAAAGAAATCCCTACAGTAAAGTTTAAAGAGCTGCCAGCACCCAAAATTCCTGCTTATTAGACATAATCATAATCCTATAATGATAATATAGTACATTATAATTTGCAAGAAGGGGAAATCTTGACATAAATTGCTTGCCTCTGATTCACCGACCCGAGTGCAATTCTGGCATATTGGTTATGGGGAAAAGATCCTTTATCACAGAATCCCAGAATATCCTCAGCTGGAAGGGACCCACAAGGATCATCAAGTTTAGCTCCTGGCAGAGGACAACCCTAAAAATCACACCATGCAATTTATTTGTAATCCTGAAAGGGAGAGAGCTTGGTATGAGTGCCTCTCCCACAGTAAAGGACTTATTTATGGAAATTTCAGCACCCACCAGACTCAGCCCATCGTGCTTGAGGTAAAAGGTAAAAATGTCCCACTCACAGGCCAGGACTCACCTCTTCAAGCCATTGTACAAACAAATGGAGCCAGAAACGTGGCACTTGGGGTCATGGGTGAGTGGTGGGGCTGGCAGAGCTGGGTGAACAGTTGGCTGGATGACCTTCAGGGTCTTTTCCAGCCTAAATGATTCAATGGTTCTGTGCCATCAACCTGTCCTGCGAAACACTGAGAAAAGCGAGGGGCCAGTTTTGAGCCAGAAAGGTGCCTTTTGGTCCTCACTCTGACTGAATTCCTGCTGCCTTTGGGTTGCTCCAGGGCCAGGCTGCAGCCAGCCACCCCATTCCAGGCGCAGCCCCGGCAGCACAAGGATCAGCTGGGCAGAGGCTCCTTCCAGGTGCTGCAAAGGCTCCCAGAACCACTGCAGCTTTTAAGCCTTAAAACACAAATAAGATTCACTGGGGGTTGCTGCAGTTTGAGGAAAGCTGAGTTATGGGGCTCTCTCCCCACGGAATGTGGATGCTGCTGCAGGAACTGGGGGCATTTCTTGGGGGATCTCCTTGGAAGCCCCAGCAGACACCTCCACATTTCACACCCCCACACTTTTACTCCATCCTGGTCCCTGCTAATAAAACACCTAAAATAAGGAGCTGGGAGAGTCCCCAGGACATGTTCAAGGTTATCCCGGCTCCATTACTCATCCCGGAGGGGAGGGCAGAGGGAAGGACCTGACTCACATCACGGCACCACGGAGGGAGGGGCTGGACACACCGGAGCCTTGGGGCTGCTCCATGAGCACAGACCGGGATTTTCCTCCACAGCGGCTCCTTTTCCTGACTGCCCTCCCCAAAGGATGCTCTGACAAGCACCAGAGAACCTTCATTTCCCCTCTGTGTGTGTGGGCGTGTGTTAGAGCCTGGATAACTGAGAATTTTAAACTTTCTGTGCTGACAGACACTAACCCCCATGAAAGCNTCTTGGGGGATCTCCTTGGAAGCCCCAGCAGACACCTCCACATTTCACACCCCCACACTTTTACTCCATCCTGGTCCCTGCTAATAAAACACCTAAAATAAGGAGCTGGGAGAGTCCCCAGGACATGTTCAAGGTTATCCCGGCTCCATTACTCATCCCGGAGGGGAGGGCAGAGGGAAGGACCTGACTCACATCACGGCACCACGGAGGGAGGGGCTGGACACACCGGAGCCTTGGGGCTGCTCCATGAGCACAGACCGGGATTTTCCTCCACAGCGGCTCCTTTTCCTGACTGCCCTCCCCAAAGGATGCTCTGACAAGCACCAGAGAACCTTCATTTCCCCTCTGTGTGTGTGGGCGTGTGTTAGAGCCTGGATAACTGAGAATTTTAAACTTTCTGTGCTGACAGACACTAACCCCCATGAAAGCACTACATTTAACCTGAAGCCATAAAGAAGGCTCCCAAAACTGAATGATAGAAGTAAAATTATTAGTATGTAGTTTAAATAGACGTGTATAATATCACATAGTAAAAAACTAAAAGTTTAAAGTTTTACAATATAGCAATATATATAAAACAAGAAAGTTTTAGAGCAGAGACTAGTCCTTCACCTTCTTCCTCATGAGTTTAAGTAATATTGTGTAATTAAATAAAAAAGTCCACATTACAGACCACAAGTAGTTAGTTATTAAGTTAAAAATAAAAATAATGTGTCATTTCTTAATTAGACAGTTTATCCTTCAAAAACATCTTAGAGAAAAAAACACAGCTCCATTTTTAATTTGGTAAAATAAAGTACTGTACAACTCACAATTTGTGAAGCTATAATATAGATATAAACTAATAAACATCTAAGTCCAAACAAAGAATAGAGTCTCACACATTTAATCCCAATCTTAACAAAAAAAAAAAAAAAAAAAAAAAAAATAAAAAAAAAATCC
>VXBC01012175.1:35372-52962 GCA_013399945.1 Ploceus nigricollis | reverse complement strand
CTTTATTCATTTATTTTATTTTTTCATTTATTATTTCTTTTATTTTAAATAGGGGACCTATTTTAGTGGTCCCTTAGTCACAGACTCGTCAAACAGGCACATTTCCTGTGACTGATTAGCAGCACGGACAGCAAATTGTCTGTCCTTGGCTAGAAAGCTCTTTCTGCACAAATTTATGCCAGATTGGCAAATCTTCCCGTGATTATTTCATTTGTTGAGCTTCTGTGGCTGAAAACACAAGGAATTTTGTTAAATGTAAGCTTTTGGGACAAAGCCACGTTGGCTGGGGCTTGGAGCCACCTGGGATAGTGGAAGGTGTCCCTGTCCATGGCAGGGGGTTGGAACAAGAGGGTCTGTAAGGTGCCCTTACAGGTCCCTTAGGTTTTGCTTTAATTGGGACATTGGGGTCCTTGAAATAGCTGATGAATGAACTGCTCAGAAAATCATGGTCCAATTTCTCCTGCTGCCAGAGTCAGATAAAATTTAGCCATCTAAATTTTAGTAAATTTTGGTACCTTCTAGTTCTGGGATTAAATGATGCAACTCTGCTGGAAAGACTAAAAGGATGGGCATTGTTAGATTTCAGCTTGGCTTCACTCCAGGTTTACCTTGGAGACCTCACCAGAGACTCCAGAGAAACCCCAATCCCAGGGCCGTGGTCACCAACTCCTCTCTGACCTCAGTAAGGCTGGGATATCATCCCACATCCCATAAAGATGTTTCAGCCCCTTCCCAAATTCTGTATCAGCTTAATTTGACCCCAGACCTGACCTCTCTGGCCCTGAGAATGGCTGGAAAACATCCCACCTCCTCTAAAGCTTGGAAAAGCCACCAGAGACAGAAATCAGGCTGCTGGGGCTGAGTTTGGAGCTGATTCCCCCGGGATGGGAGGGCAAAGCTGAGTGTTTGTTCATGTGTGTGTGCCCAGCTTTGCCAACCCAGCTGTCTGTGGCAGCAAATGGACAGAAATTTGCAGTAATTGAATGGAATAATACACTGGAAATTTTAAATGTGTTTTGTTCAGAGATAAATCAGGCTGTAATTAAACGGTGTCAATTAATGTACTGCCCAATGGATGCAGTAATTGCATTTTTTTAAGAGGCAGTGTGGTAATATCTACTCATTCCTAAAGGGATAACGATGCTGATTTAACCTAGTGGAGGTATAAACAGCCACCATGTGTGTTACAGCCCAGTGCAAAAAACCCAAAAGTTCACTTTGATCACAAAATTACACTTCATGCATCCCCTAATCCCTCTCCTGCTCCCATCCAAAGCAGCCAGGAATTAGCACTGGTTCCTCAGGAGGAGCATGGATCTTGCTCCTTTCCTGCCCCAAAAGCTGAGGACATTTTCTTACAGCAGGTTTTCTTCAAAGAGGCAAAAGGGGACAGGAACATCTCATCCTTACCTGTCTGCTCTGCATCCGTACAAGACCACCAGTTTAACCAGTAAAACTACTGGAAGCTTAATGCCAGAGTTTCTGAAGAGCCTCAAAAAAACCCATTTGGATTTGTGGGTTTGTGGCAGGAAGCTTATCCCAAGTTACTCTCAGGTATCCCTCCACTATGGAAAATCCTGCAGCCAGAGTAGAAAAAGCATTTCCCAAAATTTTAAGGGCCCCTGTGACTGTGCCCTCCCAACCAGCTCCTGGAGTCCCACATGTTGGATTTTCCCTCCCCCTTCATCCCTACCCCTTGCCTTGCTCCCTGCTGAGTTAATTCCCCTCCCTCTGAGCTGCCCTCTCCTTTCATCCCTCTTTTAATGAGCTAAGTTGTAGTTAACGATTCTCCTCTTTAATGCAACAGGGGTAGGAACCAGGTTAAAATTCGGGGCTGTTCCCTCGGGCTCCCTGCAAATTCAGTCCAAACTGAGAGAGTGAATTTGCCACAGGTGCTGGAGGTAACTCCTGACGTGACTTATGGCTACACCAGCAAAGGCAGCCCTAAAACCAAACTGAATTTCCAGGCAGCATCACTTCCCTCTGAGCAACTCCAGGTTTACTCACTGTCGATTTTTCTTCTCTTTTTTCCAGTTACACTGGAAGTTTATTTTTCAAACAGAGCAGCTGAGGACTTGTAAATATGTATGTAAAAGGGTTTATTTTTACATGTCTCTGTGTGTGTGTGTGTGTGTGTGTATATATTTATATATGTGCATGCACACACATATAAATGTGTACCTTCAGGATGGATATTTGAGGAAATTTTTAGATTTTTGCAGCTTATAGCACCCAGTGCCTCCAACCCAGAGGTGGAAGCTGGCATGAGGTAAACCCAAAACTGAGCCCTTGTTTGGAGAAGAGCCATGGTGTTCCCACAGTGGCTGAGGAGGAAGGATGGGGAGCAGCCCTCACCAGTTAATTTTAACAAAGCACACATTTTCCTTGCTCTGTCATGGACTTGCATATTTTAACTCCTATCTTCTGTTCAGCAGCTAAAAAGAGACTTTCATTCCCGTTTTGGCTGCTGTGCCTCATTTCCCATCCCTGGGCTGTTACACAGGCTCTATTCTTGCAGCCACCCAGGGCTGATAACGGGGGAAGGACGAGACACCCCAGAGCTGCTCCCTCAAACAGGTGGGGGTTTTCTGCAAGCACCAACTTCCACAAGCCCATCACTGTTATGTCTGAGGCGAGCAAGGAATATGAATCAGCACAGAGGCTGAATTAGCTTTCTGCCCACAGCTCTTCCCAAGGAATTCTTACAGAGGTATATTTGTATTTAAGAAAAGAGATTAGAGAGAGCAATATAAATGCAATCCATCATCCACAATTACGAATAAATGAGGGCAGGAGCAAGGGAAAGTTTCTGTCTTTGATGCCNTATACACATAAATACATATATTTACATATACATATAAATATGTATGCTATTATATGTATATATAAATATATATGGTTTTATGTGCTATTATATAAAAAATATATATAGACACAGGCACACATATATATACACATATATATATTCATATATTCAAGAATTTTTGTTAAAATTTAAGCTATACACTATATGTATATATTTACATATATATCATGCATAAATCTTTTTTTTTAGATATAGATATTGATATATAGATTATATAGATACCTGCACACTGTACATACACAAAAGCAGCCAAAAGAAGCAGAGAACCTGCTTGCCTTGCCCAAGGCCTGACACATCAGCACCCAAATGAAGTTTTACCCCAGAATTTCATCTTTTTTTTTTCCCTTAAAGACCCAGCTCCAGAAATCGAGTGAATCTTTTCTAACCACAGTTTTCTTCCAAAAGGCAATTGGAAAAAGCTGTTTAATCAAAAATTATATTCTCATTACCATTATTTCATCATCAACATCTCACCATCAACATCCTGGTGCTACTCTGGGCTCCCAACAGGAGCAGGAGGATTCTCAAGGGACCCCCCTCTATTGAAGGAGGGAACTGATGCATCAGCAAAAACCACACCTCAGCTTAACCCAGACATAAATCACTGCAAAACTCAGATTTCCACACCAACACACAGCCCCAGCACTCCTCTCGCTGCCTCTCTCAGGAGGAACTTTCAGGAGCACTGAACTTACCCAAAACCATTTTGTAAAAGACTTTATTTGTTTGGGAAGTGTGGGAGGTGAAAGGTTCCTTTAAGGAGATTTAAAGTGAACACCATTAACAGTTCATTGTTCATTCAGCCCCTCTATCCATGACATGAGAACAAAATTATCTGATCTAAGCAAAACTTCTGGTTTCATAGCAACCACAAATATATAATTTTTTTTTGGTGGGGAAATATAATGCAAATCAGTGTTTAGGTGCATAACTTGTGACTACTTTGTTTCCTGTACTAGAGTCTGTTGAAACACTATTAAAATATAATTTAACCAAATGGTTTCCTGGAAAATAATAATAATTTTTAAAAACCCCTTTCTAGTTAAAGAGTCAAAAAATGTCAAAGTGGTTCATGCATGAAAAATAAAAATGCTGTTTAGCTCTTACATAAGTCTTTCTATGAGCTCTCAAAATAATTTTGGAAGAAAATAGTGTGGATTGCTCTTTCCTAGTGCTGGGAATCAAGAGCCATGTCTTGAAGAGTAAACATCTCCACTAAATCTACTAGAGACAGGTTATTTTGTATTTTGAATCACAGCAGGTCTTTCTGCCTTACAAATTTGGGGTGAAAATGGCCAAGGCTCCCACGCTGTGCCTGTGCTGGGTGTTCCAGGCACAGAGCAGACCTGAGGGATAAATACCAGTTTTACAGGTAAAAAATAATTTCTTATGCAGATGTTTTCAGCCTTGATCTGGAGGCAAGTTGGATTTGTGATCTTCAGTCCTGACAAGGAGAGTGATGGCTAAATTCTATCTGACTCTGGCAGCAGGAGAAATTGGACCATGATTTTCTGAGCAGTTCATTCATAAGATACTTCAAGTACCCCAATGTCCCAATCAAAGCAAAATTTGGCCAGTCCAGATCTTGCCTTTAATTGTTTCCTGCAAAATAAGGAAATAGTTCCATCAGGGCAATCAAATCTATGAGTTTTCAGAGCTATTTTATCATAAATCCCCCCTCAAGCTGACACTTCTAGAGTTTCCCTTCCCCACTGGGAAAATGGGGCTAAAAGGGCTTTGGGGTGATGGTCAGATGGGAGCGACCAACTGGTGTGACAACTGAGGTCACACCAAGTTCTCCCCACCCCCAAAAATCTGCCCAAGTGCTTCACTGCCCTTCCCCTAAGAAAAAAATGCTCCAGATGTTTAATCCAAACTCCCTGGCTGCCATTTAGAGCCTTTATTTCTTCTCATGTCCCTGATGAGCAATAACAGAGAAACATTATCACATAATATAAAATATTAAACACCTGTTGTAAATATTAAATTATATACAAATACAACCTGGCAAACATAATACTTGATACATTGTTTACATTGCTGCTGATTAATATTGGAGATTAAAATTAATACACAACATAAACATCAACATGCTTTTAGCATGCAATTAAGCCGAACAATTTCATCAGCACAGAATGTTCTCGTCCTTTCCAAATGAGACACGCTAAAAACAAAGCTGCCCTGAAAATATCATTGAAATCAAACTCCAAGCGCAAAACATTTGGATCATTAGAGATTTTTTAATATTTTTCCCCACTTTGGAAATGCCGTTTTCCATACTAGAAGGCCACGGTTGGAGACAGTCAGAAATGAAGAAGGAGGGTGGGGTCAAGTGGGATATTGGGAAGAAATTCTTCCCTGTGAGGGTGGGGAGGTCCTGGCACAGAGAAGCTGTGGCTGCCCAATCCCTGGAAGTGTTCCAGGCCAGGCTGGATGGGCTTGGAGCAACCTGGGATAGTGGAAGGTGTCCCTGCCCATGGCAGGGGATTGGACTGGATGGGCATTAAGGCTCCTTCCAACCCAAACCACTCTGGGATTCCATTCTGGGTTCTGTGAAATCCCATCATGATGGGCAGATCCTCATCTTCTCCATCACAATGTCCATCCCCCTCTTCACTGCTGTGACAGGGCCATGAGAGCCACTGATATTTTCCGTCCTGAAAAAGCCATTAAAAAAGGGGGTGAGTTGAGACAGCTGTTGGATTTAAGGCACAGGAGGTCTTCCTTTGGCAAGGTTCAGGGCTGGAAAGCAACAAAGGTGCAAACCAACTGATCAGAGCCTGAAGGAGTGAGACAAAGGTGATCAGAGGTCAGGAAAACCTGAAATCTGAAAGAAATGGGGGAAAAAAACAGAGGGAAGGGCTTCCACCAGTCCTCAGAGGTACAAGAGTCCTGCAGAGACAGTTGTCCACGGCCGCCGCAGGCAGGACAAGCAGGGGTGAATTAAAGTGCAGCACACTGGAGGGAGGCTTAAGGAAATCTTTCTGATTAAAAGGTTAATTAAGCAGGGGTATAGATTAGCTGGGGAAGCACAGGAGTCCACGTCACTGGAAATCTTTAAGAACAAGTTGGACGAGCATGTAGGAATGATGTGGAACAGAGTGTCACCTTGGACCTGCTGATGTGTTAAACAGACATCCCTGTGCTCTGATAGCTCTTATCCCCTGCATTTTATCTCCACAGGAGTCTGTCCAGCTGGATTTTAGCCACATGGGAGCTAAGAGGTGCATTAGCTCCTCTTCAAGCTCTCAGACATCAAGCAGCACAAGAGGAGACAGAGCCCAGGAGATGCCCACAGGGACACTGCTGTCCTGGTCCGGGATGTCCCACTGCTCTGATGGAGCAGCTCTGGTGCTCTGCCTGAAAATCCCGTGGCTGGTGCCTCTGCAGGGAATCAGGCAAAACGTAAAGCAGAGGAGACAAATGTGGGTGTGTAATTAGGTGACAGCACATGTCCTGGCAGATGATTGCAGTGCTAAAGCTTGCCATATGCTCCAGCTCCTATGGAAATCTTCCTCAGCTGACATCATTATGGAGCATTTGGGAACATACGCCGGTCCCTTATGTTTTCTCTGTCCTTCCTAAATGTTGCCAAGCACCAAATACCTAAACACAATTAACCTCTGACATCACATTGAAAGGCTCTGCAACAGCCTCAAAGAACTCCCAAATATCCCTGGAGTGTTCTACCTGGAGAATTGCCCTGCAGGGCTGGGACAAATCCATCGGTGTTGCAGCAGCCAGCACTGGGAGCAGGCAGCTCTTGTACCAGCCAGCCTTCACCCACCAAAGAACTGGTGAATCAGATGTGCCAAACTGGTCCCAGTTTGGGGTCAGCAATGACAGGACAGGACAGAAATGAGGTGGAGTGTCCAGGCAGTGCCCTGGATCCATCCTGGCCGTGGCCTGGATCTCAGCAGCCGGAAAGCTCCGGGTGCAAATTGTTAAGGAATTTAGAAATATTAGATCAGAGGGAAAGCAAGGGAAGAGAAATTGCCAACAGGGACTTTGCCAGAGCAAATTCCTGTCAATCCTTCCTCCTCTTCAACAGGAAAACTGGCTGGGAGGATGGAGGGAAGGGAGGATGGAGGAAGAGGAGGATGCAGGGAAGCTGTAGCCATGACAGAGCCTCACTAAGGGGAGGCTCCTGGCACCGTCTTGGTTGACGACTTTGCAAACAAACAAAGGAAACCTGATCCAGGTGAGGTTATAAAGGAGGGCACAGCAGAAGTGAGGAAACCTTCATCCCTTGAGCTGTTATCAGGCATTCCTTGCCGGGCTGCAAGGGGCACCTAGTCCTCATAGATTCAAAATTTACATTAGCAACTCAATGATAGACTCAAGAGTGTGTTAGAAAGTGTGTGGATAACCCTGGGCTGTGAGGAATGCCAGCTTTCTGGAAGGCAGATAATTAGAAACAATAAATTCATGCCATTTCTTTTGAGTGAGCTACACAAAATTCTGTAAGAGCAAAGAAGGAAAGGGGCTGTGTTTTGGATGGATAAATAACACCCAAATCTAGACTGGGGAATAGCATTTGGATAGGTCTAAAACACCATAAAAATAGCTGTGGTGGGCCCCAGCTTAGGATGATGCTCAGGAGAGAAAGGGCAGGGCAAGGGCCACCTTTGGGTGCACCCATGGGAGGTGACAGAGGTGACAGCTCTCCCTGGGCACAAGGCAGTGCTCCACAAGGCTTAGGGATAATACAGATGAGCTGGAGCTGGTCCAGGAAAGAGCAACCTGACATGGTCTGGAAACAACAGCCAACGCAGAAGGGATTAAAGAATTGGGGACTGCAGACTTTTTCACCATCTGCTATTTAAAAAAAAAAAAAAAAAAAAAGAGAGAGAGAAAACAAGCTCAGGTTTTGTCTGCTTTACCCAGAGACAGGGTGATAATTGGATACATTCAGCTGCCTATTTCACAATAAGCAGCTTCACAGCAGTGGTTGGCTCCCCAAAGTGGGTCTCTGGCTCCTGGGCTGAGGTTTCCCAGGCAGCACCTTCCCTTTGCAGCAATGCAACACAGCACACAAAGCCTGGGCACGATTTTCCTCCATCATGCTGGTCACTCTTGGCTGCTTCTTAACTCCTGAAGCTCACAGTAATGAGATTCTTTTATTTCCAATAATTTTACAAAAGTTGCACTGTGGGAACCTGTGTGTGTTTCACTGGACCTGTCCTGGAACAGCCACAAACATTGTTCTTTAAATTTCTGCTTTCCACCATTTTTTGCCAAGCTGTTTCCCAAATCACTTCTTCGCAGTAGTGCTTTTTTGGGGGTATTTTTTTTTCCCCCTCAGGTGAGTTCTCTGAATTTTTTTCATTCCCAGTGGAGGTCTGGGCATCCTAAGGAAGTGGGATAAGAGCCTGTGTCCCACAGGGTGGGCAGAGCAGACATGGTACCCATTGTTCTCCGCATCCGCTGCGGCCACGAGAGGAGGAAATCAGCTTTATCTGAAGCAAAGAAAGACATCCATTAGGAAAATCATTGGGAAAAACTTCCTGGCAGCAGCAGAGCAATGCATGGGAACAGACACCGCAGGCAGCGGCGGAAACAGCGGCGGTTTGGAGGAACAGCCTGGCAGGAGATGGTGTCCACGCACAGGGAGGGGACATTGTCACCTCATGGGACACACCTGACCTCCCCAAGGGTTCCCCTCTCTCCCTACCCCATTATATCACTTCTCTGGGGTGCCTGCATCCCCCCTCTGCTGACAGCATGTTCTGGTTTGAAAGCAAAACCAGTGAGAGCTTCAAGTCAGAAATACAATTTATTAGGAAAAGGGGAAAAAAACAAAATACATTCAATAATACAAAAGAAAAACCACTGACAGAGTCAGAACACAACCTGACACCCTGTGGGTCAGGGTGTTGGTAGCAGTCCAGATTGGAATGGCTGCATCCTCCTGGAGAGGCAGATGTGGTTCTGTCAGAGCAGGGATCCTGTACAAGGGTGGAGTCTTCCTCTGAAGGTCCAGTGGAAAACCCCAGCTGTTCCTCTGGGAACCAGTGGAGAGGCTGAGTCTGGTGTGCCAGAATCTCAGATTCTATCCAGGCAGGAATGCTGGGCTCCTCCTCTGGGCAGAGCAGCTCCCATGGGATGCTGTGACTTTTATCAGCCATGCAGGGACATTCAGTGGCCATTAACAGCAGATGTCTCCTGGGGGAGGATGGGATGTGGGAGAGATAAAGAAAACTGCCCAATGAACAGGAGACAACTGCCACACCTCTGACAGATGGCAAATAGAATAGATCTTGCCTTGCAACCTAGGACACAGCACCAAGCTCAGGGTCTCACCCTCACCCTCTCACACTGAGCATCCCTGATGAGGCTGAGAAGATTCCACATTCCCTGAAGGGCTGGGAGAAGGGCAGGGTTTCTTACAAGGCACTGGGGTAAAGGATGTGGGTGAGGGTGGGGGTTTCATTGCCCCTCAAGAGCAGAATTTGGCGGGGGGAGGTGCCTTGTGGTATCCACTGCAGCCCCCTGCCACTGGCACTGTGCAGGAATGTGCTGCAGGGTCTGCTCTGGAGCCCACCCAAGCATCCCCTGCATGCAGGAGGTCCCTGCTAATGGGAAAGCCACCTGTTATTCCCTCAAAAAACACAAAAAATAAAATCCAGTTTTCTTCTGCCTGCTGAGCAACTAAAAACCCCAAAGATCTGCAAGCTGACTTTTAACCAAATTATTCCCCCAAGAACAATATTCAAGGAGAGAAAATAGAGCAGAGCCAGCCCAAGCAGCCACAGCCACCATGGCTTGGCACATGGCAGCAGCCAACACCCAAAGCAGAGTAAGCTACTGGCTCATAAATCTCATGTCTAGTGGGTTTTGCTTATTTTTTTATTTGTTAGGAGGGCAGAAAAATCAAGCAATGCAATCTGTCGTTCACTTGGCACTTCTGAGATGTCTCCCTGCCCCTAATCTGGGATAAAAACTGTGGGGTGCTGAGCTGCAGAGCACATCTGAGCATGGAAATGTGTGTTGGGGTGGATGTCTCAGGATGCCACACACCATGGGCACACATTTCCTGAAAAGCTAGAGAACAGACAAAAAGAAACAGCCCTTCCCTTCCACCTGTGTCCTTGCTAATCACCTCAGGGGATGTCTCAGCCCATCAGGTGTGGTGGAGAGAACCCCTCCTTGTCCCAGCAGGTCCCCAGGCCTCATGCTGGGCACCAAAGCCATTTGGATGCCCATGGAATGGCACAAAGCCGGAGGGCTCCGAGCCAGAGCCCAGGCTGGCAGACCTGCAGGCAGGAGGGTGCCACCAGGGCTCTGCCAACAAGCTGCTCCTGGCATCCACTGCTCCCCAGCATCCCTGCCCTCCCCACAGCCTTCCTGCTCCAATATATCCCTCTCTCCAAGGGATATATTCCCTCTCACCCGTAGCTGCACTGACATTGCTGCTAGCACAAATGTAATGTTTAGGATCTCTGCCCTGAGTTAATCCCTGCTGGTCCCTGATATTCCCTGTTTTGCCTCTCCATTTCCAGGCAGTAAAATGACACTGCTCAATTCCAGCTGGGAAAAAAAAAAAACAAACATTTCAGCCTCGGGGCTGAGGGTCCCTGGGGCCCAGCAGGGTTGGGTCAGGGAAAAGTCACGACCCACAGAGGAAGGAAGCACCAGAAAAGAGGTGTATTTTTGTTACTGTGGCTGTGCTTTAAGTTTCTATAGCTACCAGAAGAGACTTGTCAGGAAATGCTGCTGCTCCCTTCTCCACACTCTGCTTTGGAGTGGAAAAGCAGGAAAAGGGCCCCGTCGGAAATTGTTGTAGCTTCCCATATTTAAGCACCTCTCTTCCTCTCGTCTCCATACCCCCTTTCTGGGATGGAAGAGCACATTTGGTGACGCTTCACCAAGCTCAGCAATCAGATTGCAGGGCCAGATGCAGCACAGTTTTCCTGCAGAGCTGAGTGATGGTGGCCAAGGATCCCGAAATCCGCTGGGAAGCAGCGTGCCAGGCTGGGCAGGGGATGCTGCCAGAGGGGTTGGTCCCCAGCCCTCAGGTTTCCAGGTCCTGGGCATGGATGTTGCCTGTTGCTGAGCATCCCTCTGTGCCCTGCAAGGACCCTGCAGAAATGCAAACCTCGCTCCATTTTAGCTCCCTTTCCCTGATCCTTTGGGGTTTACATAGAAATGAACACGGCATGCAGTGGATAACCTTTAAACCACTTGTGATTCTGCTTTCTGTTTTCGAGGGAGTCCAGCCCTCAGAAGGGAAGGAAAAGGGCCAGAGGAGAGTCACAAGCTCTCAAAATGCAGAAGCACCCCTTGGAGCCCAAGCTGAATCACGAGGCCACCTTTGCATCCTGGTGTTTGCATCCACAGCTCACTGCTACAGCAATAAAATCCACTCCACTTTCCTCCTTCAAACAACGAGCCTGTCTTCCCTGTGTTTTCAGGAGTATTGTGCACAGTGTTCCACCTAAATTGCCTAAATTGCTCTGGTGTTCACAGGGGTGCTCAGACACAAGATCACAAATGGGGTGTAAAGACCATTTCCTCAGAGGGGTTGAGGTATTCAAGTCCTACCAGTAACCAATCCCACTTTGTTCAGGCATGGATTTGTTTCTGGAGGCATCACCCAGATCCCAGGGGCTTCTCCTCCTTCTGCCAAGTGTTGGGACACAGCAGCAACGTGTTCACAGCCCTGAAAGTTCATTTTCTCTAACAATTTGGGTGTCTTTCCACGGCACACACAAACACACACACAGATGTCCATGTAAATATTCCATCTGTACTTGTGACTCAGTAAAATGTGAGGCTGGGGAGGTCAGGGGTTGGGATCATACAAACATCCTGAAGTTCAGCTGTTTCCCCAAAGCTTGTCTGAACTGTGTGTGACCTCCTTCAGTCTGGAAACGTGAGGCAGCCAGTGTTCCTCACGAGGTTACCAACACATCATGAATCTGGAAAAGTCTGCAGCACCACCAGCAAAAAAACCACTTTCCTTGGAGTGGTCATTTGATGCTTGGCTTCAGCTGCTGAGCAGCACCAGAAGGGCTCTGGGTCATAGACAAATACCAGACAGTGTTTGGACAGCTTCCAACGACGTGGGCATGGACTTCAGGTGTTCCTCTGCCTGTTCTTGCTGCAGCCCTTGAGACCCAAGACACAGAAAGTGCTCAAAGTTTCCTAACCAAACAAAAGCTGCCTCTTTATCCTCATGATAAACTCTGCCTGCTTCCCACAGCAGGGAGATGACTCAGGGGCTGAGCCTGGACAGAGGATATTGCAGATATTCACGAGTGGGAAGGAACCCCAGGATCCTGGTGGATATTTTGCTGCCTGCTCACTGACATTATGGGGCATTTCACAACATTAAAATCACTGTTCTTTAGCATAACTCACAAACAAAACAAAGCCACCTCAGGCCATTGTTTTAGTTGTAAGTTCCTTAAGAGCAAACGATATTTCTGCCGTTTTTTCTAACACGGATCTTGCTACATTTTGATGTTGTGTGAAATGCCAGGAAATTAACAGCCTCTCTCTCCTGGGGTCTGCAAAACCTCCTTTTACCACTGAAACTAATTATGCTATTAACCACTAATGCCCACGGAGGAGAGCTAATGAGGCGCCAGCCAGTGGATGTTTGATCTCCCCTGCACAGGGAGCTGCAGCCACACGACAGAAAATTCCTGTGGCAGACAGACTGCCTGGCTGAAGGGAAAACCATGGAGGAGGTGACACCACTGCTCCCAAACACCTCTCGTGCCTCCATCACCTGCAGTGCTCAGGGAAAACAGCGGTGGAGATGTAAATTAAATGATGCCCCTTTGCTTTTACACCCCCCAGGACGTTGTCAGCCTTAATGAGTTAATATTGTTAAATCCTCCTGTGCTCATCAGATGGGAAACAGGGTGGGAAAGGTGTTTTCCAAAGGAGGCCCTCCCAGGACAGCATTTGTGTATTCCCATCTCCTCCAGCCATCTGCTGCCTTTCCAGGTTCCCCAGGAGACCTGTCCCGTGGTTGATGCTGGGTTTATTGCTGTTGTCACCATCAGTTCTGGGTGTTAATATCACAGAAGCAGCTTGGAGCACTAATCATGGTCCCTTCCTGTCTCAATAGGTCTGGAGCCATCAGACAAGGGAATAAGAGGGGGTGAATTTGAATGGACTCCTCTGTGAAGCTGAGATGGATATCCAGGGAAAACTTCCATGATTTTGTTCACCCTTGAACCTCCAGTAGGAGAGATCTCTGGTGGGGCAGAATGTAGTACTCACATTTTCTGCTCCCTCAGGAGACTTTCATAGAGGAGCAGAGAGAGAAAGAAAAAGAAACAATTTCTATTTCTGTCTCTTGTTTTTCTATATGGAATGCATCGAGAAATTGTTTACCTGAAGTGATTAGTTGATTGGATATTAGTGAGCATTGTTTGGCCCTGATGGCCAATAGAATACACCTGTGCCTGGACTCTCTCTGGGGAGAGAATCATGAGAGTTTCAGTGAGCAGTTAGATATGATAGTTAGAAGTTAAGATGTAGTTTTAGTATCTCCTCTTTAAATACTATATTAATGTATTGAAATATAGTTATAATAAAGAAACTATTCAGCCTTCTGAACTGGAGTCAGCATCATCTCGTCCCATCTCGGGTTCACCTGCATTTTTCCCTGCCACAGCAGAAAGACTCCTAAATGGGCTCAAACATAACCAAACAATCTTGTTTATCAGTTTCTCCATAGGGCTGACAGTGCTTTCCATTGTCCTTAGGACACCCCAGGAATTAAATGATCATTGTACAGTGGAGCTGAGAGGTGAGAAATGACCACAGGAATTGGTGATATCACGAGTTTGCATTAGACCTTCCACCTGGAGCAGTCAGTTCAAATTCTTCCTTTTCCCCACATCCCAAAGGTTGGGCTCCATGATCTTGGTCCTTCCCAACCTTAATGACTCTCTGTGACCAGCACTCCTGGGAGCAGACTGAGACTTGGGGTGCATCTCCCAGAGCCCAGCCCGAATCCTTGGGGTGTTGGACACCTTAAACTCTGCAACCCATTTGTGTTCACTGCAGGGGTTAATAATTATTGGGAGTCATGCCATGGGTCATGTTTAGTGACTCAAACAGAAACAAATCTTCCTTGACCTCAACAAGTTCCTGGGAGCAGAAAGAGACTTGCTGGTTGTTGGCTCCTTGGTGGGCAAACCCCAGGAGAGGAGTGGGACAAGATTGGGATGCCCAAACATGCCTGGGAGCTTTCCAGCTCTTTTTCCACCCTCAAACCTGCTAAATCTGCACTCACACCTACACTTTATCACCTCTCACCTGTCCACAGAGCAGGTGATTTCCCTGCATGTCAGCAGGTTTTGACCCACATGTTCTCGTTGTGCTCAGGGAAAGCAGCAGCACCGCTGTCCCAAATCAGCCTCCACATTTCCCTGCCTTCCTTCCTGTGATAAACACCAATCGCTTGTTTTAAAATTTATAAAAGTTTAATAATAATTAAATGGTTATAAAATTAGTCATACAATTAAAATAATAAAAATTTAGACAATTAGAGTTAGGACAATTAACGAGACAATAAAAACAAAGGGTTACGGGCGCGCCTGGAGGCCGTTTAGGGCGCTATGCCACTAAAAAGCACACCCTGCGAACAAAGAAGGAACTCTTAAAAACAATACACGCTTGCCTATTCATATTTACTTCATGGTTATGCATATATTCTATTTAAAACAAGAAAATCAGTCTGGTATATGTCCACCTCTTCCTCTTAATCCCAGATGGCGTCTTCATGGCTGAGAGAGGCGAGGAGAAGTTAGTTTCCCTTGATATGGAAGCCATAAATTCCTCTTCTCTGGAAGGTTTAGGTTTCTTGTGCCTGTTATCTCGAAGCGAGTATTTAATTATTTTCTTAAAACAATCTCTCACATACATAGTTTCTATTTTAACTACTAAAGCTTCATTTTAATTATAAGACTACATTTACCATACTATTAAAATGTTAATACATCACTACTAATCAATATACATAATAGATATAGTATTCATTTCAGTATTTGCGAAAAGCCAATCTTTTAATCTGCATTTTTCACACTTCCCAATTCACTGAGCTCCTCCAAGCCCCTCATGACCAACTTTCTCTGCTGTGCAGCCTTTCCAAGCTCCCCCAGTTTTGAGCCTAAGAACATTTTTATATCTCATGCTTTGATGGATCATTCAAAGGCTTCAATCGCTGCGTCTCGGGTTTCGTAGCCTTTCCTGAGCGCTCTTGTTTACATCAGGGACTTTCAATTGCACAACGGTTCCTTCATGAAAACCTCACTTCCTCACACTCGGGTTGAACTTGTGGCTTGAAATTGTCTCTTTCCACGTGTTTGTAAACATTTTCTGTGTCTGCTATGGCCAGGCAGCAGCTCTCTGCTTCCAGAGGAGAAATTGCTGCTAAAAAAACATCCCCTGCACAGCTATGATGAGTTCTGAAGGCAGAGAATAAAGTATAAGCTGCCACAGAGGTAGAAAAAAGGAGGTCAAAAAGCTTCAGAGACTCATGCAAGCCTGGAAAACTTCTGGAAGTGGAGTGAGGAGTGGGGAAAATGAGCAAAGGGAAAGTTGTTTTCCCCTATTTTTGCCTTCTCCATTGCATTCTCTTCGCTCCCTGTGGAACTGTAGGGTTTTGTGCCCAGAAGAGGAGACTGGACCCATCACAGGCCAAAACAGCGGACAGAGGACAGGGCATGAAGAGCCCAGGGAGCTGGAACCCAAAGGTGAATTCAAGTTACACATTTGGGAGATAATTTGCCTTTTTACAAGGCAAATTCAGCATTTTGGGGAATTCAGGGGTAAGCAGCATTACCAGTGGAGACCAACCCACCACAGACACACATTTGGGGTTTCACAGCAGCGAGCTGGGACCTTAATTTATGTCATCTGCCACTGCAAAGGTCTCTTGGGGCTCCTCAGCTTCCAAGCTGCTCTACCTCATCCAGGGCAGCTGTCCTGTAGGAGGTAGGTGACATCTGGAATGTTGTCCACTCTGATCTGGAACCTCTGGAGTCTCTTCTTCTCCACAGAGTGGGTGGAGCCCAAGGGACTTTCCCTCACTCAGAGCTCAACATCTGGTGGAATCACCATCCCTGGAAGTTTTCAAAAAGGTTGTGCATGTGACACTGGGGAGTGTGGTTCAGTGGTGAACCCATGGCAGCATTTCCTCTTCTCATTCCTCTTTTTTTCCTTTCCTGAATCACAGAGCTGAGTTTTGGCCCCTGGGCTGGGTTCCTGCCTGCTCTCAGCAATCTCCTCTCCAATGACTTCCAGCAGGTTCACCCCAGATCCAGCAGCTCACTTGCAAGAAACTGCATTTCTGAGATAGCTGCCATAAATGCACAAATCAGCTCTTACAGTGAGCATTAGGTGGTGGCCACACACCTCCTCTGACCCCAGCCAGAGAGCACTGAGTTCCCTGAGTGTGGATAAATCATGGGAGTTTTGCTGTGGGTTTTTTTTTTCCCACTAGAATTTATTTAACCATGCAAACCCCACCCTGGGGTCGGCAGGGACCCGAGTGCCACCCTGGGAGAGCCCCTTTGCAGCTGAATGAAGCCTCTGTAGCAGCTGACAGTGGCACCTCTGTGTGAGACTCTCCAGGCTCCCTTTTGTGCTGGCTCCCCTGGCCCAGGGTGGCACAGGCACCACCTGATCCCCCCCGGATCCCCGGGAGCAGATGTGCAAGCATCGGGTCTGAAGCCCCCAAGGAGTCAGGAGGAGAGCCATGGCTGATTCCTGCAAAGCCTGGGGCTGGAGCAGGGAGTCAGGGGAGTCATGGACACTGAAACCTCATCTTTAAGAAATAATTCAGATCTTTGTCACTGGTCCTGCCTGTTCTTCTCCCACATTAACACTCTGGGGCCACAGTGGCTTTGGGACAGGCACGGTGGCAGAGGTGGGTCTGCCTGTGAAGCACACCCTTTCCATGGCCTTTTCCCAGCAGCCAGCAGCCTTTTTTTCACCAATCAGTCTGGTTTTCATGGCTCTAGCCCAGGGCACCCACAGTGCTGGGGCAGGCACAGGGTGCAATGGGCAATGAGGTGTTTGGTCACCACCATCCCAAACATCTCTGTCTCCTCTGGGAGCCAGACCTGGAGCCAGAGAGGAAAACATTATGGGTGGGAAGACTCCTGGCTGTCCCTGGACTGTCAGACACAGCTGAACACCTCCTGATGGACAAGGAGATCAAGCCCAGCTCTACAAATGGTGCACTCCCTTGGTCTTTGCTGTTGACATTTTTAAACCAACTGGTTTGTCAATGCTGGATAAACAAAATGGGGAAAAGGCAATTACTGAGGAGAGCAGGAGCAGTGATTGCTATTAGTGTTATTGCCCTCTTCCCTCCGAGCCTTATTAGGTGTTTATATGAGACAGACTTCCCTGAAATGTCAGTGAGCACCAGACACTTGAAAATCCAGCCCTGAGGAGCTTCAAAAATCTTGTTGGTTACTTTAGACATTGTATGAACGTGGGAAACCACAGCGAGCCTGCCCTCAGGTGCATCCCAGCCACGTCCATCAGCAGGAATCAGGGAGGGCGGAGGGGAGCTGTGCTTTGCAGACTTCTTCCCCTGAACCAGCCATGCTGGGAGCACTGCACAGCAACCCTTGGTGCCAGGGGACAAATCCTGCCACTCACTCCCACAGAATCACACAGTCATGGAAAGGCTTGTGTTGGAAGGGGCATTAAAGCACACCTAGTCCCACTCCCTGCCAAAGGACACCT